>JAIUZE010003873.1:0-36649 GCA_022085475.1 Heliosperma pusillum
AGATTTGTCAAACAATGATCAAAGGAAATGCCATAGACGCTAAAGTCGTCCATAAATACTTCCATGATAGTCTCAACAAAATCGGAAAAGATACTAGTCATGCAACGCTGGAAAGTTGCAGGTGCATTACACAAGCCAAATGGCATTCGGCGATAAGCAAAAGTACCATAGGGACATGTGAAGGTGGTTTTCTCTTGGTCCTCAGGGTGGATAGAAATTTGGAAAAATCCTGAGTAACCATCTAGATAACAGAAATATTTGTGGCAAGCTAACCTCTCTAGCATTTGATCAATGAAAGGTAGAGGATAGTGATCTTTTCGAGTTGATTGATTCAACTTTCTGTAGTCAATGCACATACGACATCCCGTCACAATCCTTGTGGGGATGAGCTCATTCCTTTCATTCTTGACTACTGTTGTTCCTCCTTTCTTGGGAACAGCTTGGACAAGGCTAACCCATTTTGAGTCAGAAATTGCATAGATTATGCCAACATCTATTAATTTCATAACTTCAGCTTTAACTACTTCTTGCATGTTGGGATTAAGACGGCGTTGACCTTGAACACAAGGTCTTTGGCCTTCTTCTAAGTTGATTCTATGCATGCAAAAGTCGAGGCTTATGCATGTTAAATCTTCAAGCTTATATCCTATTGCCTTTTTATGTTTTCTCAAGATAGTCAATAGCGAGTTTAACTGATTTTCATCTAGGAGAGCACTCACTATGACTGGGCAATATTCAGACTCATCTAAAAAATCATATTTCAGATTTGAGGGATGAGGTTTAAGTTCAGGTTTATGTACTTCTGCCTTGGCAGGAGCATCAAATAAGCTTATAAACTCCTCAACTTCTTCAGACGGTATCTCTTTACCAGTCAGGTCCCTTTCCAGCTCACTGATCTCAAAATTGTCGTTCTCAGAGATATCCTCTAACAATAAAATTGCTTCTAAAGGATCCTCAATTATTGATGGATACAGAGATTCATCAATGATTGAGTCGACAATGTCAAGGAAACAACAAGGCTCTTCAAGCATAAGGCTCTTCATTGCACTGTTTAAGTTGTAGGTGACTTTATCATCACCTACTTCTAATGTCAATTTTCCATTCTTGACATTGATTACTGCTCCCGCAGTGTGTAGAAATGGTCTTCCTAATATGATAGGGATTTGCGAATCTTCAGCCATATCTAACACTATGAAATCGACTGGAATAAAAAATCTTCCTACTCTCACAGGTACATCTTCTAAAACTCCCATAGGTTGTTTTAGAGAACGATCTGCCATTTGCAGGGTGATACTTGTGCATTTCAGAACTCCCATATTCAATTTTTCGCAAATGGAATAGGGCATAATGCTTACACTAGCACCTAGATCGCATAAAGCTTTATAAATAGTGTAGGTGCCTATAGTGCAAGGTATAGAGAAACTACCAGGATCCTTTAACTGAGGAGGGGACTTATTTTGCAATAACGCACTGCATTCAGCGGTGAATGCGATGATTTCAACATCATCTAGAGTCCTCTTCTTTGTTAAGATATCCTTCATAAATTTCGTGTAAGAAGGGATTTGAGTGATTAATTCAGTGAATGGAACCGTTACTTGGAGGTTTTTGACTACTTCCATGAATTTACCGAACTGGGTTTCCTTATGATTTCTCCTCAAACGTTGGGGAAATGGAACTTGAATTTTGATAGGTTCCTTTTCGAGTTCATCCTTCTTTTCATGTTTGTCTTCCGCTTCCTTAGCGGTGGATGGTTGAGAATCTTTTTGGCTTTCTACTTGTGAAGGCTCAACTGTTGGTTCTTTAGGTTGCTGAGGTTCCGTATAAGTGGTACCACTCCTAAGGGTGATAGCATTTGCGGTGTCCCTCGGTTGTTCACCATGAGGTGGGAGTTGGCCTTGTTTTCTTTGGGCATTAGAGGCAGCCAATTGGGCCATTTAAGTTTCAAGCATTTTGATGGCAGCATTTTGATCTTGATCACTCTTTTGAAATTGAGCAAACATTGAATCCTGCTTTTGAACAACTTGTAAAAGCATGGATTCAATTTTGCTCAAGCTTGAGTCATTTGGTTGGCCTTGAATTTGAGGTGGTTGGTGTTGAGGTTGATTTTGGTATGGTTGATTGAAGTTAGGTTGGAATAAAGGTCTCTGGTTTTGAAAACTAGGTGGATTGTAAGGCTTTTGTTGGTGTGGTATGAATGGTTGTTGGATTTGTTGGTGGGGATTTTGAACGTTGGTACTTTTGTAGGACAAAAATGGGTGGTTTTTTGTGTTTTCGTTATAAAAGTTTGAGAAAGTGTTGCCTTGCCTATATCCTTGATAGGCATTGACTTGCTCTATTGAACTTCTACATTCTTGAAAACTATGCCCTCCAATCCCACATGTCTCACATACCACTACGTGGTTAGTGACGTTGATATGCTCCTTGGATTAGGAAGAGCTTCCTACTTGTTGCTGCAGAAGGGCTAAGTGGGCTTCCAAGAGTGCTACTTTACTTGAATCATCCTGCTTGGCTTTGAGCGGTATAGCACGCGAGTTGCTATACTAAGAATCGTGGATTGCCATTGACTCAATAGTCGCACTAGCTATCTCTACATCGATTTGATCGAAACGACCATTGTTAGCAGAGTCGAGGATACGACGCGATTCGCCACAACAACCGTTGTAGAATGTGATAGCCAGGAACCATGAATCAAGGCCATGACGAGGGCATTCTCTTTGTAACTCTTTGTACCTTTCCCATGCCTCATAAAGGCTTTCGTCGCCTCTCTGACGGAATCCAGTAATTTGACTTCGTAAGAGTGCGGTTCGTTCTAGTGGGAAGTACTTTTGATAGAAAGCAAGAGCTAGACCATCCCAGTCGACTATTCCTAAGGCAACTCGGTCAAGACTATTGATCCAGAGTTTTGCCTTTCCTTTTAAAGAGAAGGGAAAGAGCATTTCCCTAATCTGTTCTTGGGATACTCCAGTTTGTCTAATCGTGGAGCAATAGTCACAGAAGTTTTGGATATGAAGGTTGGGATATTCTGTGGCATTGCCACCAAATTGATTTCTTTCTATTAGATTGATGAAGGCAGGTTTGATTTCGATGTTTTGGGCTATAATTTGAGGTGTAGCGATACCCTTTGGAAGTGTATCTGCGGTGGGTTTAGAATGGTCGGAAAGTCGAACCATTTTTGCTTGTGAAGATGAAGATGGAATGTTGGTTGAAAGTTGATTGATTTTTTGAAATGGGGATGAGAATGGATCTTCTTCTCCTTCAAGATTAGGTAAGATATCCGAGTATTTCTCACAAATACGATCTAAACTTGAAATATTAGAATCTTTTGAAATTTCGTTGAATAGCTTTAATTTCCTACGCAGAGTTCTTTCTAGTTCAGGGTCTAAAGGAATAGGGGTCCCTAGTCTAGAAGATCTGGGCATAAGATAGAAAAGCTAAGATGAAAAATCAAGAGAGGTCTACAGGAATTTGAGTTCCTAAAGACTAGATAAAACTAATCGTGATTAAAATCACAAGAAAAGGAAAAATTAAACCGTGCTCCCCGGCAACGGCGCCAAAATTTGATAAGGCCTGTCGCAAGCCTGATGCAAAGATAAATTACCCAGACTAGGCTAATAACAAATTAATGTAATTAGGGAAGTAGGGGTCGATCCTCAGGGAGATGGTATTTCCTATGGATTGTGAATCGTCTCACAATTGAGTTTTATCTAACAATTTTCTGGGTTTTGAGGTTTTGAATTCTAAACTAATAAAGAACATAAATAAGAGCAAAATAAGAGCAAACTAAAATGAAAACAATAAAGCAAATGATGATTTAACAATAATGAGAAGCATCTAGGGAAATAGGTTCACACATGTAGATTGACATATTGATGAAATTGGATTTAGGATATGCAAATAATTCATTGCGCGTTCGTAAGAATGGTGTGTTCATTACAATCATAGATCAGATGGTCTAGCAGGCTTTTTATGTGATTTACTAGGTCTTAATCCACTATGTCATGCTTTGTCTATTCAAATCTCGTATGTCTACCTTGGAAAGAATTCCATACTAGTCAATGATTGTGATCAAGAATCGTCAACTATCGTTAAAGTCCAAACATGCATAGACACAATGTTTTAAAAGCACAATTTCTTTTATCCAATTATCATCTTTTAATCAATCTAACATGGCTACCCTACACCCTAGAAAGGTGACTACTCACTCATGATTATGTTTATGTCTACGATGATATTAACAATGAAAGTTAAGATAGGCATATTTAGTTGATTTTAACAATAATTTAGACTCTCTATGTGGTGATAATAACGACACTATATGACAATCTGAGAAATGAAACTATGATTATAACAACATAAAAACGAATCTAAGTGATATGAATAGAGAATAACAATCAAATGGAAAACATTAAAAAACAATAAACAATGGATAAATTAGGAATACCTAGATGACGATCAACAATGAAAGCGATAACGACAATAGAAATCCTTCGCATAGAAATACCGTGCCTTGAATTACAACTCTTGTACCCAACAAAGTAGACTACAAAGATTGAAATTCTTATTGAACTAAACTAATGTTTTGATATGAAATGGACAGAAATAAACTAAGAACAAAACACAAAAGTAGAAGATAATCTAAACTAGAAAGACTAAAGCTAAAAAGAAAACTAGTAAGAAGATTGTATGAGATATAAGATTAGATTGTGTGAGAGAGAGATGTGTTTAGAAGAGGGGCTTAGAGCATCTATTTATAGTATTAGGGTTTCGTGGAGAAGAGGTCGGGTATTAAACACATAGGACAAAATAAGGAAGAAGGAGCCGTCATGCTTGGATCAGCAAGGATACCCGATCGGGTACACACTTACCCGATCGGGTATGTGGTCTTCTAGAAGCGGTTGACTAACGTTTCATCTTCCTTTGCTTGACTCAACTTCCAACATCCCCCTTGACTTCTACAATCGGGTTGTTTGATAGGGTTTGATGTAAAGCGATGAATTCTTCCGCGCAATTGATTGATCTTCCGACAACTATGAAACCGTCTTTGCTTCTTCTCTCTCTTAAGTTAGTGAACCTTCTTGAAATGCCTTACACATGGTCAAGCTTTCTTCTTCGAATCGTCGGGTTCTAGGCAAATGCTCGGGAATATAGAAAAAGCGCGTAGAAACGTCACTTTCCCTACAAAACTAGTTAGAACACTGGAATTCGCCTAGAAGACGATATTAGGTCATAAAATGGCTTAACAAAGCACAAATGACATACAAAACCGAGCTAAACTGGGGGTTAAAATCATACAAATATTCACTTATCATTGTACCAACTCCAAGCATCCAAGAAGGTTAGCATTTCGTGTCCTGTTCTGGCGTCAACCATGGCATCAATATGTGGTAGGGGGAACGGATCTTTTGGACACGTTTTGTTCAGGTCGGTGAAGTCTACGCACACCGTCCACTTGTTGTTTTTCTTTAGGACCACTACTACCTTTGAGAGCAACTATGGGTACTTTACTTCTCGGATTTTTCCAGCTGCCAGCAGGTTATCTACCTCCAGATTGATGATCTGGTTTCTTTCTGGAGCGAATTTCCTTATTCTATCCTAGACCGGCCTGTAGCTAGGTTCCACATTAAGATGATGGGTTATTATGCTGGGGTCTATGCCCACCATGTCGTCATGTGACCAAGCGAAGCTGTCTGCGTTCCTCCTGAGCAGCTAAAGTAGTCTTTCTCTAGTGTGACCAGTGCAGTCTGATCCTACCAATACGGCCCGCTCTGGATGCAGCATGTCCAATGTCATTTGATCGAGTTCTTCATGTGGGGGTTCCACGTACTTCTCATGGACATGCTGGCTCTGTAATTTCTATGCTGGCGGGTTGGCGGTTTGCTTCAGTGCATCCTTGTAACAGCCTCTGGTCTCCTCGTACCTCCTGTACTCCCCATGGTGTTGGGAACTTTAGGCACTGGTGGTACGTAGAGGGTAAGGCTCTCATTTTATTGATCGTGGGCCTGCCAAGGATTACATTGTAAGTAGATGGACCATCAATAACTAAATATCTTACTTGCTTATTAATTCCACCGGCAAAAGTAGGAATAGCTTTTTCCCCTAATGAACTTGTGGTTTCCCCACTGAATCCCACTAGGGGTACTCCCCTGTTGGTCAGGTCCTTCTCACTTAGACCCATATTCTTGAGGGTGCTTAACATGAGGAGGTTCACTGAACTCCAGTGTCTACCAGGATCTTCTTCACCAGGCAATTACCTATTGACATGGTAATTACTAGTGCATCATGATGTTTCTTTTGTACACCCTATGCGTCTATCTCGTCGAAGGAGACTGCTCGTAGGTCCATCCTGCTCACCCTGCAGGAGGTCTCAGGTCAGTCTCCTTTTGTTTCCATATCATGTCTCTTGGCGGCTGAGTAGGTTAACCCACACAGCTCTGAACCACCTGTGATTACATTGACAACCTTACTATAGAGAGGGGGTGGAGAATGTAGCACCTGATCCGTGGCGTTTATTTTACTAGGTCTACTTCCTTTTGGAAGTAGGTTGTCGAGGTATCCTGCTCCGTAGAGATGCTTGACCTCCTTGCGCAAGGCCACGCAGTCTTCAATGTTGTGGCCGACGTCATCATGAAAATCACACTTCCTACTTTCGTCCATCTTGTCTGGGCCCTTGTCTTCACGTGACTTCTTAGGTCACCTTACCCTTCTACCTAGCTCCTTCAGGGCTTTGAGCAAGCCTGTCATACTTTTAGAGAACCCATACTCGATGATCTTTGGGGGCAAGTTTGGGTTGTTTCGCCAGTCAGCCCCTTCTGAAACCTTGTTGACGGTGGGCCTGCTATATGGCTTCGATCTTTTGCCCCACTTGTCAATTACTGCTTTTCTAGTGCTCATGTCCGTATCGTAGGTGGTTCTTCTGGATTCAGTGTCCTCCTCTAACCGTAATGCCGCCATGGCTTTGGATTGCATATCTTCAAACGTAGCACAGGGGTATTTGGTCAGGTCCATGTACAGGTCTGAGTCTTGGTGGAGCCCTTGGCAGAATGCTTCGATGGCTGTAGCGATGTCACATGTGGGGATGGACACCTTCTCTTTGTTGAACTGGTTCAGAAAGTCTCAGGTAGATTCATCGAACTTCTGAGTTATCCAGTACAGGTCACTGATCTGCTTCTCTGGATTCCTGCTGCTAGTGAACTGCTGGGTGAACAAGTTCACCCGGTCAGCGAAGGTTCCCACGCTCCTGTTGAGAAGGCTCCAAACAACTGCAGGGCGGCTCCAGAGAGGGTGGATCCAACCCCTTGCACATGCACGCTTCCTTCAGGGGGCCTGTTGCGGTGACCACCATCATTTTCTGCTTGTACTGCTTGATGTGGTCGAGGGGGTCATCAGTTCCATCATACAGCGTCATGACTGGTGACTTGAACCCTTTCGGCACGTTGATGAGTGGTATGCCATCCGCGAAAGGGGAATCAGCGTAGCTCTCAGGTGTGGCCCTCTCCATAAGGCGCGGCATCCCTCGGATCTTGTCGAACATGTCCCTTATTTCCTGGAGTTGTTGTCCCACTGGTCCTCATGTTCCTGCTAAAGGGTTAGGAGCACCAGAAGCAGGGCTAAATAAACTACCTCCAGGTGTTGCTCCTCCTTGGATCTGCTCTCCTGAGTAGGGGACGTAGGTCATTCCACTCTGCATGGGCTGAGTTTGGAAGATGAGCCTCCACTGGTGGGCCACCGGTTGGCTCAGAGTACCTGTGCCAAAAAAAAGGGTTAATAACAAAGGATGCACCGGAAGGCAGGTTACCTGGCATTTCTGGATAGCCTGGGGGAGCGAAGTGGCTGGGTGTTAAGGTCCCTAGCCCAATAGGTCCTATGGATCAAACCGGCAACGGTGTCATCAAATCCAACTAGGTCACCAGTTCCTGCGGTATTTGGCGTCCTTGACCTGCACTAGGCACCTCTTGGGACGGGTAGGTAGCTGAGGCTGACGTCTGGTTGCTGGAAGGGTTAGACGTCGACTGCTGGTTCACCAGGGCAGCCATCCTTTCCTTCAAATTCTGGTTGCCCTTCTCTAGGCTCCTGATGGAGTTCTGAATTACGTTCATTTCACTTATGAGAGTGTGCAGTGGATCTGGCTGGTCTAGATCTTGACCTACATAGCGTTGCTTTCCTGATCCTTCTGGGGGATTGGTGGCCATCATGATCTCGCTCCTGATGGGGGCTGCTATCTATGATGGACCTATGCTGCCCCTAAACGGTGACTTGTCCAGGGCTCTGGCTGCCGGACTCAGGCGCCCTCGGTGGCTTAGGTATCTTAGTCTGGCTTACTGTCTCCCTATGGAGAGTGGATGGGATTGACTGGTTCAGACTGGTAGGAATACTAGGTGCTCCCGAGGCTGGCTGAGGATGCCCAGTAGGACGTTGCACGGGGGAACCACTGGTGTTGGGTGAATTGGATCTTGACATGTCGATTTGGTCGTTTGGATTTTTGTTTTGATTGTAGATATTAACCATTATGCCCCACGGTGGGCGCCAAACTGTTTTGGTAAAAAAATTGTTAATTAGGTGATACTTAATTAGGTGGATCAAAGTGGCTATTCTACTAGTACTCTAATGAAGAAATAACGTAAGGAAAAGCGCAAGAAAAGAAGTGACACGAAGAATTGGTGACGCGGAAACCCAATGTAGGAAAAACCGCGGGGGGAGTTGGAATCTCGCCGAATATATGCACTAAAAATATGAAAGTACTTGCTGAGGTGGTACATGATACTTGGACGAAAATAGAAAAATAAATATGAATTTGCTTTGGTAATTTCTTGGATGCTTGTATACTGATTTTAGGTTAAGAGAGTTGAATATCCTTGCTTGCTTCCTCTTCCCTTCCTTTTATAGTGCTCACTTCTCCTACCAACGTCTCTCTTCGAGTCCTGCTCAGTCGGTCCGCTTTTCATGGGGGCTGTTATTGACTTGGTGAAATATGGTTGTTGCTTAGTGTGTCTGTTACTTTTGTTCCTGGTCGTTGATCATCTCTCATTTTCAATCCAGCATATTCATTTGTTCAATCCGTGTGATCCCCTTTTAACCAATCCCTGTGCGCCACGTCATCGATCTATGTGAAGGTTTATTTGAGCCCGGACACACATAGGTGTCTAGTACTTTTGTGTCATGGGGTTCAAGTATAGTAGTAGCTTCATTCGTGAGTAGTTTTTGTATCGGTCCGTTGCAATATGAAAGTGAGTCATTAGAGTGTCCTTAGGGGAATACTTGAAAGCGTTCTTGTGGCATTTGTGGACCGCTTGGAGGGTCTCTTGATGGTTGGACAGAGCAGGACGGAACGCTCTGTTCGGCTCCGTTGCGGCAAAACTTTGTAGAGTTTGTGAGTTTGTGTAGACCAAGATAAATAACAATAGTTGTGGTACATGGTAGCTTGTTAATGGGTATCGTATTGATAATGATTTTGAGTAATTTCAGAACGGTTATGACGATGTCTGATAAGGGTAAAGTCGCGTCACCTTAATCAAAGTAAAACCTAATTCACTACTAACTAATAGTCAGCGGTAAGCAAGGTATCGAATCCACAGGGAGGCGGTAGTATTCTAATCTGTTAAACTAAGTTCGTCTCTAAAGTAACAATTTCTGGGTTTGAGATTTGAGTTCTAAGCTAAAAGCAGTTAATAACAACAAATAAAGTAAACAATAACAACTAATACTAATAACAACTAATAATAAGCAACAACTAGTAATAAGCAATAACAAACTAATAAGGTTGAAAACAATGAGATTAAAAGTCTAGGGTCACAGGTTCACTAGGATTATTGTTCAGGGGTAGGGATAATCAATTATCATGCAATAAAGTTATCTAAGGTCACAAGATCGGTCGATTCAATTATGCCCTTTAGATCTACGATTAACATGCGATCGCTATCATTAAACGAGTTCTATTCAATTATCGTAGCCTATCTTAGTCTTAACCCGGTCGGTGTCAATCCTAATTTGCAAGACTAGTTAATTAATCCTGGCCAGTAATCAAACAACTAGAATTAAAACGATAATCAAACGATAACCATGCAATTGCAATTCAATTAATTAATCTACCCCTTCTAACAATCCTAGATCCCCTTCCAACCCTAGAAAGGAATTTAGCTACTCATAACGATATAAACAACAACAATAATAATTAAAGTAAACATGATTAACAACAATGAAAGGGTGAACAAAGAATAATTAAAGAACAAGAAGGCAATTAACTTGAATAACGAAGAAAGATTGAAGAATACCGATTACAGGACGAACTAAAGACAATCGTCTTTGATGAATAAAATCCGGAGGCAAACTAAACTAATTAGGGTTTATGAATTAAAGCCTAAAGGTATTAAAAAGCATAGAAAAGCATAAGAAAGCATATGAGACGAGCTTTCTTTTTATATTACAAAAGATCCTACTAATTAGGTTAAAATTAAGGAAAACTCGAAAAAGCGCCGAAATACTAACTTGCTCGATCGAGCAAGGCCTTCTGCTCGATCGAGCAAGACCTGATACCGACTCGATCGAGCACTTGTAGACTGCTCGATCGAGCAGACTTCATTTTAGCTCGTTTCTTCCTCTTTTCTTCATTTCTTCTCTTTTCTTCCTCGATTCCCGTGCCTAGCTTCTACGATCCAACTCCGCCATGCTCCATATCTACTCGAAAAGCTCCAAATGCATCCAATCTGCATTAAAACATAACAAAAGCGGCAGAATCTATATTCTAGCTAAAATAGCATAGAAATAAGCAAGGAAAGACGGTAAATCGAGTTAAAATGCGTCTAAGGGAGGCATAAAATATGTATATAAATAATGATCATCAAACTCCCCCAAACCAATCCTTTGCTTGTCCCTAAGCAAAGCACTCGACACATACAAAGACAAACATACAAATGGTGAATGAAAGACTCAAGGCTAATGTTAATGCACATACAAATCCCAAGCTATCCAAATCTATAACAAAGTAATGACTAAGTTGTACCAATAAAACAAATTCAAAGGCACGGGAAAGCAGAAAACGCAGCTCATAATCCAAGATTTTACATGATACCGTAGTGTAGACAAAACCAAATACCTTTCAATCTTGCAAGGCTCAATTTGTCGGATTCTCGCGGATTCACTCATGCACTCATAAGTTTATGTAAAGGTGAGTTTTGTGAAGATAGAAAGAAATAGAAACACTCACTCAACTTATGAAACATGCATGCATTCTAATGTGATAGTAATTTCCCCAACAAATACGCATTCGCTACAAAGTACATGAATCAGGACAAAAAGGAAGGCTAATGGGTGAAGGTAGAAATGGGTTGTGCCAAGGCACGTTTGGGAATGTGGGGCTAAGACCGGTAGTCGCAGCGACACGTACCAAAACAAATCTACAAGACTAGCACAAACCAACACCGACTAGAGAAATCATCTTAAACTTTGACAACACAAGAGAGAGATCGATATTGCTCTCTGAAAAATGGATTAGACTATAGTAAATTCCCTTTCATTTTCCCTTGAATAATTCAATGAAGCAACAATTTTTTTTCTTTCTTTTTTTTTTCTTTTTCTCTTTTTCTTCTTTTTCTTTTCATCATTTTTTTCATCAAATCTTTTTTTTTTCTTTTTTTCTTTTCTTCATCATTTTTTTTTTCTTTTCTTTTGCTTCACAACTTTTCTCAACAAAGGGAATAAATGACACAATTGCCAACATACTTGCTACACCCAATTGATATTCTTTTTGAAATCCCGACCCAACCATAGTAGACAAGTAGATAAGAAAAACATGCAACTGCGACTGTCCCGATAAGGTAGGCAAGTTCTAGGAATGTAGCTTTTAGATAGGTTATGAAACAGGCTACAAAGGCTCAAATTGGCTAAACATAGAGAACTCAATAATAAGGGTATAAAATCAAGTCTTTTTGGCTATGTGAGGCTTATTTGAACAAAAAGAGTCACCTTTCCTCATGCACTTATCAAACGAACGCGTATAGTATCAAGAAACGAATGTCACACTTATGCAATTTGATGTTACACATTCCACAAGGAGTACCACACTCAAGCCTAAAAACAATGAGACCAGTTTATTGATGTTCCTGGCCTAGGAAGCTCTAAAGACCTCAGAATTTTAAGTGGTTTACCAACAAAAATTGCCAAATCTAATTAGCATAAGGTATGTCAAAAACGGTCAAGACTTGTACTATGAGCTTTGTTTTCAAAAATAGTAAGTCAAAACAATGTACATGGATAACTTATTTGGGATTCAAATGCAAAAACAATGCAAATTATCATCATTGTAATTCAATTCACCAAGACTCGACCTAATAAAATAAAAACATGTTTTTGGATTTTGTAAATTTTTCAATTTTTATGAATTTTTTTATTTTTAAATAAACTAAACACACAACTGAAATAAAGACTCTCCCCCAAACCTAAATGTCACAGTGTCCTCATTGTGACGCTAACAGCACAGCATCACACAATAACCAACAACAGCAACCTAAAGGACACAACTAACAAAGGGAGAAGGGGAAATAACTAAAAGAAAATACAATAGAAGAAAGTATAAGGATAGATAATACCAGTAATTAAGAGAATAAGGGTGAGGTAGTGAAGAACAAGGACGAAATAAGAAGAGGAATGAAGAGAAAATTGGTGAAAACTGGCTTTTTAAGCTTCGGGCAGGTTCGAACTGACCGACTCGATCGAGCAAGAGGAGCTTGCTCGATCGAGCAACCTTCAAAATTCTGATTTTCAACCTTGCTTGAGTTGCTGGATGTTGGACGTAGCAAAAACTCGATCGAGCATGTGTTTGCTCGGTCGAGCAACCTGTGATGTTCAGCTTTGCACTTATTTTCTCTTCTTTTCTTCTTACTTTCTTTGCTTTGCTTTTCGTTTCTTATTATTAAAGCGACTTCCAATTGTATTAGCTGCAAACACTTAATAGAATTGTTATATCGCTCCCTCACCGCACTCAATAAAGCACAAGTATAGTAACTATCCAAACTAAATCTAATGTAACTGTGACATTGATAATTAAGCTAAACGAAATAAAATTTACAAATGAAATACAAGTAAATGCCGGGTTGCCTCCCGGTTAGCGCTGGTTTATATCGGTCCCGCACGACCGTGGTACCTCAAAGTCATGGTGGTTTATCAAGAGTGGAAAGGTTGACGACCTCTCTCACTCCTATAAATGCTTTATCGTAATAGGTCTTTAAGCGCTGACCATTGACTTGGAAAATCTCACCCTTGTCGGTTTGTAGTGAAACCGACCCAAACTTGCTCACCTTGGTTTTTGTGAATGGTCTCGACCATATGGACTTGAGTTTACTCCGTGAGCTTCCAGTTTCAGCACTCTTGGAATTTAAGGCGATCTCCAGAGGATCCCTATCCAAACGCAAAGGGGGACAGTCAGCAATAGTTAAATCAACAATATCAACCCTATGACATGTCTCTTCTGGTAGGGGGTGTTTCATTGCCTTATCTAGGTTGAAAGTGATAGTGTCATCCCCCACTGTTAGTGTAAGTCTCCCATTCTTAACATCTATAACCGCCCCCGCAGTATGGAGGAATGGTCGTCCTAAGATGATAGGAGTTTGGGTGTCTTCAGCCATATCTAAGACAACAAAGTCAACTGGTATGAAAAACTTCCCTACTCTAACCGGTACGTCTTCTAAAATCCCCAAAGGGTGTTTAATAGAACGGTCGGCCATTTGTAAGGTCATGTTTGTAACAGTAAGTTGACCCATATTTAACTTTTTGCATATAGAATATGGCATTACACTAACACTAGCCCCTAAATCACAAAGGGCTTTATCTATTGCTAAGCGACCTATATTACAAGGAATAGAAAAACTCCCTGGATCCTTTAGCTTAGGTGGTGATTTGGATTGCAAAACAGCACTGCATTCCTCAGTAAATGCAACCGTCTCCACTTCATTAAAGGTCCGCTTCCTTGTCAATATATCCTTTAGAAACTTTGCATAGGCCGGCACTTGAGTGATCAACTCGGTAAATGGTACACTCACTTGTAAATTCTTCACTACCTCCATAAACCTCACAAACTTTTTATCGAGCTTTGATTGATGTAGGCGTTGAGGAAAAGGAAGTTTAATTACAATGGGCTCGGCTTCTTTGGCTTTGGAAGATGAATTAGAAGGCTTTTCATCCGAAACAGGGGTTGCTCGATCGAGCAGAGGGCTTGCTCGATCGAGTTTTGGTGTACTGTAACTTTCAGAAACTTCCCGAGACAAATTTGGGCAGATTTTCTGGGTTGCTCGATCGAGCAAGGGGGTGCTGCTCGATCGAGCAACCTCTGTTTCAGCCTTATTTTCGCCTTTTTTCGAACTTTGATCCGCAACTTCCAAGCTTTCATTGGTTGCATCCCTTATCATTTCAGGGCCTTTGTAATGGGTTCCACTCCTCAAAATGATGGCATTGACTTGTTCATGTGGAGGGTGTCCTTGAGGAGGAAGATTACCTGGTTGTTTATGTGGATGTTGAATTGCCAATTGGGCAATTTGTGTATCAACCATCTTATTATGAGCTAACAGTTGTGAGATCTGAGCATCTTGCTTTTGTTGGATCATAAGACTCTGCTGCAACATGGCTTTCAGTTCCGCCATATCATTACTTGGAGGTGGTGGAGGTGGAGGTTGTTGGAAGTTTTGGCCACCTTGATTGGAACGATTGAAGTTACCTTGAGAATTGCGATTCTGAGGAATCACATAAGATGAACTTTGTTGCTGAGGTGGTGGTGGGGTCGGATTAAGAACATTCTGACTTCGGTAGGAGAAATTGGGATGCTCTCTTGTCCTTTCATTGTAAAAGTTAGAGTACGGTGAACCTTGCTTAAAGGATTGAAAAGCAAGCACTTGATCAACCGTACTCATACATTCCACTGCATTATGCCCCATAGTACCACATCTTTCACAGGTTGGCTCTTGTTGAACCATGGCATGAACTGTTTGCTTATTCTCCAAGGACTTTGAAGTTTGTAACTCGGCAATTTTGGCAGTTAATGCCTCTAACTGAGCTGCAACTGCATTATCCGTACCTCCTCTCCTCGCATTGCCCCTAGGATTCCCATACTCAGCATTGTGAGTAGCCATCTCATCAATTAACTTCCAAGCATTGGCATCAGTAGTGTTATTTTGGAATCTCCCATTAGCAGCAGAATCGAGCAAATTCCTCTGATCATCATATAGCCCATTATAAAATTGGTTGCATAAGAACCAAGTATCAAAACCATGATGTGGAACAGACTTGACAAGCTTTTTGAAGCGAACCCAGGCCTCATTAAAGTTCTCTTGGGGACCTTGTTTGAAACTTGTGATTTGACTTCTAATGGCATTGGTTTTCTGTGGCGGAAAATATCTTTTGTAGAATGCAAGAGCCAAAGAATTCCAATCGGTGATGCCAAGTGCAGCCATATCCAACTCACTCAACCAATCTTCTGCCCCGTCTCGTAGTGAAAAGGGAAACAACACCAACTTGATCTGATCTTGTGTCACCCCACCCGTCAAAGGAATAGAGCAACAATAGTTAGTGAACTTCTCCATATGCTTAGCAGGATCCTCAGTAGGGCTCCCTCCAAACATATTTCGCTCCACCAAAGAGATATAAGATGGACGAATCTCAAAAGTACTATTACCCGTAGTAGGGAGTTGAAATCCCTTGGGAATAGATGCAACGGTAGGCTCCGAATGACTGGCTAGAGTAGGCATGGTTGTAGTAGGTGCAGAAATAGGTGTATCCTCTTCTAAGGATGGTTTTTCTGCGACGAATTCGGCGTAAACTGTTTCAAGCGTACTCAAGTCTTCCGCTTCTTGAATTTCCTTCCAAAAGTTTCGTCTAGACCGAAGAGTCTTCTCTGGTTCGGAATCGTAGGGCACGAGAACGGACCTAGAACACCTGGGCATAAACAAAAACTGAAGAAAAGGATGAGAACGGTCTCAAGGAACTTAGGTTCCCTGAGACGAAAAAGACAAACTAAGTAGAAACAAACAGAAAACTGTTGCCTCCCCGGCAACGGCGCCAAATTTGATAAGGGTAAAGTCGCGTCACCTTAATCAAAGTAAAACCTAATTCACTACTAACTAATAGTCAGCGGTAAGCAAGGTATCGAATCCACAGGGAGGCGGTAGTATTCTAATCTGTTAAACTAGGTTTGTCTCTAAAGTAACAATTTCTGGGTTTGAGATTTGAGTTCTAAGCTAAAAGCAGTTAATAACAACAAATAAAGTAAACAATAACAACTAATACTAATAACAACTAATAATAAGCAACAACTAGTAATAAGCAATAACAAACTAATAAGGTTGAAAACAATGAGATTAAAAGTCTAGGGTCACAGGTTCACTAGGATTATTATTCAGGGATAGGGAGTAATCAATTATCATGCAATAAAGTTATCTAAGGTCACAAGATCGGTCGATTCAATTATGCCCTTTAGATCTACGATTAACATGCGATCGCTATCATTAAACGAGTTCTATTCAATTATCGTAGCCTATCTTAGTCTTAACCCAGTCGGTGTCAATCCTAATTTGCAAGACTAGTTAATTAATCCTGGCCAGTAATCAAACAACTAGAATTAAAACGATAATCAAACGATAACCATGCAATTGCAATTCAATTAATTAATCTACCCCTTCTAACAATCCTAGATCCCCTTTCAACCCTAGAAAGGAATTTAGCTACTCATAACGATATAAACAACAACAATAATAATTAAAGTAAACATGATTAACAACAATGAAAGGAATGAACAAAGAATAATTAAAGAACAAGAAGGTAATTAAATAAATAACGAAGAAAGATTGAAGAATACCGATTACAAGACGAACTAAAGACAATCGTCTTTGATGAATAAAATCCGGAGGCAAAAACTAAACTAGGGTTTATGATTTAAAGCCTAAAGTATTAAAAAGCATAGAAAAGCATAAGAAAGCATATGAGACGAGCTTTCTTTTTATATTACAAAAGATCCTACTAATTAGGTTAAAATTAAGGAAAACTCGAAAAAGCGCCGAAATACTAACTTGCTCGATCGAGCAAGGCCTTCTGCTCGATCGAGCAAGACCTGATACCGACTCGATCGAGCACTTGTAGACTGCTCGATCGAGCAGACTTCATTTTAGCTCGTTTCTTCCTCTTTTCTTCATTTCTTCTCTTTTCTTCCTCGATTCCCGTGCCTAGCTTCTACGATCCAACTCCGCCATGCTCCATATCTACTCGAAAAGCTCCAAATGCATCCAATCTGCATTAAAACATAACAAAAGCGGCAGAATCTATATTCTAGCTAAAATAGCATAGAAATAAGCAAGGAAAGACGGTAAATCGAGTAAAATGCGTCTAAGGGAGGCATAAAATATGTATATAAATAATGATCATCAATGTCGTCCAAACCCCATGTTTGTGTTGTGTTATATGTTACAAGAAGGAGACGGGAGTGTCTTGAGTCAGATTATTTCAATCTTATGGTCAGTGGACTACTTTGATTAATGACATTACTAGTGTAGATCTCGTGCGAATGCACGGTATTTTAGATCTTATACTTTAGAGATTTTTAGTTCTTAGTAGGGGGTAATATTGCGTGACAACTTTAAAATATGAGACGGTTTTATCTTTAGAGACAGTTCCAATACGTAAAAGGCAACTCATTTATTAACATTAGATGAATAGTTATATTAATAATGTATGGTTTGTCTAACTCTATAATTTGTATTAAAAAATATTGTTTCAATTCATTGGAATTCGTCACATCCAACTTTTATGTGTAAGACCTTACAAATTTTATATATAAAAGTATAAAACCTTAAAAAAACTTGTCATTTAATAGATCATAAACTTATTCTAATAGGTCCGTGATATCCTACTTTTATCGATAATACCTTACAAAAAAATGATCGAAAAATGCACATTAAATAAAGCAAATAATTAGCCTTTTTTCACTCCGAGATATTTTGATGGATAATTTCTGTAATAAAAAAATTATTGAAAACTAAATGATAATACTACTAAATATATATTGTAAGAATATAGTCATCTTGTTTTATATATATATAGATTTCTTATGGTGCATACATTTCATTATTGATGTAATTTAATGGTGGTATAACATCTGAACTGAACTGAACTTATATATAGGAGCTTAACTGAACTGAACTGAACTTATTGGAGCTGAACTGAACTTATAGGAGCTGAACTGAACTGAACTGAACTTATAGGAGCTGAACTGAACTTATAGGAGTTGAACTGAACTTAAAGGGGGTGAGTTTAAGTCCAAAAGAACAGAGCCTAATTTGTACAAAATGTATTTATAGAATGATTATAACTAATAAAGGCCCAAACCCAAGTTATAAAGTTTGAGCAGGAAAATATCCTTAATGGCTTATTCTTTTAGTCATAGGGGGAATGATAGTACCCATAATCATATATTGAATTGCATAGTTGTTGCAATGGAGATAGTCATCAAGTCTTCTTGGAGCCTTGAGTTTGTAATCATGGAGGGACTAAGAGTGTAAAACATTTTGGTATTTTGGGATTTAAGAGGTAGTATACTCATTTTATATGTGGTATGATAGTTTAATCAAGGCAGTGTACATGTCGTGGGTGTTTGATAGATGGAGGGTGTCATATTTTACTCAAGGAGTCATTTGTATTGACTTATTTACACTTTGGGTATATTTCGGAAACTTACAATATTAGGTCTTTTTAGAAGAAAGGGTGTCATTCTGATTCAAATAATATAGTAATCGGATAATTTTTATACTTGTGCCTTACTGTTTTGAAGTAAAAGAATTGGATTAGGCTAAACATGTGTGGTAGGACGACCAAGTCATAACGAAATTTCTCTAGACCCCGAACTAAGGTTGACACTAATATCGAGAGGTGGGTGTCTTTAGCCTAAACAATTAACAATGTTATTTATTCCAAGTTTAACATGATTAAAAAACAATTTCCTGGTGACCCAACTTCCCTAAACTCTTTTAATTATATATTTTACTAACGTTTTAGCAAATCATCAAACCAAATAAATTGTTAAACCGACTTTGATATTAGTCTATTCAGAGCATTTCATAACGCAATTCCCGTCTCCTTGTAATTGACCCCTCATACTACATTAATTTTAGTCAAGGGAAATTTATCATTGACTAGGTGTGCGATATAGCCTATTAAATTTTGGCGCCGTTTCTAGGGAATACGGTTTTATTTCGTTTTTGATTTGTAGACTTCTTTCTTATTTTTCTCTTGTCTTTTGGAATATTTGTTCCTTGAGACCGTACTTACAATTTCCTTGAATATTGTTTCCTTATGCCGAGGTCTTCTCGTGAGGAAGAATTACATTCACCGGATTCCGAGCCCGAGAAAACTTGTCATAGAAGACGACGATTTTGGAAAGAAGTAAAAGAAGCCGCTTCTCCCGTATAAGTTGAAACTGCAAGAAAGTCTTACTTAGACGATCTTGAACATCTTGAAGAGGAGGAGTTTTCTAGTTCATCATCATCACCAGCACCATCACCAACTAAGAAAATAATGAAACTTTCTGATCACTCCAAGCCCACAGCGACTATGCTTCCGGCCGGTATCACTACTACTCAATTTACCGCCCCGGAATTCGAGATCAAACCGGATTTCATTATCATTGTGGAGAACGGGTGTCACTCAAGCCCAAATTAGGGAAATACTTTACCCTTTCTCCTTGAAGGACAAGCCAAAACTATGGATCAATAGCCTTGATCGCACCACCATGGGAAACACAAATGTGAAGACAATGGCTCTTTCCTTCTATGAAAAGTTTTTTCCACCCAAAAAAACTCAAACCTTGAGTAGCCAAATCACGGGATTCCGTAAACAAGCTCTTGAGAGCTTATATGAAGCTTGGGAAAGATACAAGAAGCTCCAAAGGGAATGCCCACATCATGGGTTGGATGCTTGGTTCCTTGTTATAACATTCTACAATGGGTGTTCTCTCGACTCCCGAAGAATTCTTGATTCCGCCAACAATGGGCGGTTTGATCAAATTGACACAGCTATTGCTCATGCCACTATCGAATCAATGGCGATCCATGATCCCCAATATGTCAATTGTCGAAGTACACTCATCAAAGGAAGAGAGGAAGTTTATGACACTAACATTTTGAAAAGTCAAACCCTTTTGCTCCAAGACAAGTTAGAGGCTCAAAATGCGGTTCATCAACTCAATGTGGTGTCTTTTACTAGCCAAATTGTTGTTTGCGAAAGTTGCGGTGGTTTAGATCATTTCTCCACTCTGCCAAGCTACTATGGAAGAGGTATGTGATTTTCAAACTTTTAAGCAAAATTCTTATCCACCGGGTACCTTTTTTAATACTTACAACCCAAACACAAAATTTGACCCCAACTTATCTTACAAAAGCAACAATGTGCTCAATCCTCAACCTCAACAAAATTTTGTGCCTCAACCCCAACAAAATGGCTATGTCCCGTAACAAAGGTTCAATTTTCCACCGGGCTATCAAAATCAAAACTACCAACAAAGGGCACCAATACAAAACTCGCAATCAAACCAAGTTCCACCACCCCAAAATATCCAACAAAATAACCAATGGGGAGGAAAACATGAGGCCTTGGTACTGCAATTGGCTAAGACCCAATTAAAAATGTTGGCTCAACTTCAAAAAAATGATCAAAGTCATAATGCCTCTATTAAAATGCTAGAACAACAAATTTCTCAACTAGCCGCTTCTAGCTCTCAAAGAAAGACGGGTCAATTACCACTTCACGGTGACCAACCAGATGATACTCTCAATGCAATCAGCTTGAGAAGTGGTACGAAGTATGATGAGCCACCCATGCCCAAGGACAATGAAGAGGTGCTTGTTGAATTGGAGATTTCACCTAGTGGTAAGAAAGATGAGGGTTTGCCAAAGGAGGTGGATGATCCCATTGTGGTTGAGAAAGTCAAAGATGTAGAGTATGCTCCTCCGAAGAAGAATGTTGAGACAAAAGTGCCGGAAAAAGTCAAAGTGACTTTCCCTCATAGATTGGCAAAGCATCAAAAGAACACTCAATTCTGTAAATTCATGGAAATTGTGAAGAACCTTTTGCTAACCGTTCCTTTTACCGAATTAATCACTCAAATTCCGTCTAACACTAAATTCATGAAAGACATTTTAACTAAGAATAGGAGTATTGACGATGTAGAAACTATAGCCTTCACTGCCGAGTGCAGTGTTCATTCACAAAAAAAGTCCCCTCCTAAGTTAAAAGATCCTTGTAGATTTTCCATTCCATGCACAATTGGTACCTATCAAATTGATAAAGCTTTATGCGATTTAGGGGCTAGCATTCCTTACTCTATTTGTGCTAAAACTAATATGAGAGTCTTAAAATGTACTAGTTTCACATTACAAATGCCGGATCGTTCTATAAAACGCCCTTTGGGAGTTTTCGAGGATGTTCCCGTCAAAGTTGGTAAATTCCTTATTCCGGTTGATTTTATTGTTCTTGAAATGACCGAGGATGCCCAAATCCCAATAATTTTGGGAATACCCTTTTTATATACCGCGGGTACGGTAGTTGATGTAAAGAATGGTAAAATTACATTGGAAGTGGGTGACGATAAGGTCACATACAATTTGAATGGTGTCATGAAGAGTCTTTTTCTATTGATGTTTTGTATGTTGTTGACATTTTCATAGATGACTCTATCCCTCGGTCTTTGGCTAATGACCCTTTGGAGGGACTCTTTGTTGGAGCTAGTGTCCTCCACAGTTAGTGTGATAACGTGTATAAATCTCTTACAGGCTCACAAGGTATACTTAGTATTCTTATCAGTTGATTAACGTTAACCGATAACGGTTGGCTTGCTAGAAATTTGACGTTATTGTCATTTTAATGGCGGTGATCAACTGGTCCCTAAAAGTCACACCTAAAAGATGTGTTTGAGAGATATGATTATATGAAAAATATAATCATATTGATGCCTTATATGACTAAAAGGTTAGTCGATGTATATGACTAAACGGTTAGTCAATGTAATGATGATACGATTATTTAATACGATTAAATAATACTAGTTGAGACGAATTAAATATTAATTCGTAATTGAATATAAACTGTTATATCTAATTGATGTATATAATTTAATTATTTAATACAATTAAATAATGTAAGCCTAAACGAATTAAATGTTAATTCGTAATTAAATATAAACTGTTATATTTAATTAGCAAATTATAAATATACGATATTTATAGTTGACGTATATATTATATGATATTGTCATAATAAATGATGTTAGACCGGTATTTATAAATCGACTACAAGATGTTGTATGGACTTATTAATATGTGACAACATAAATGACAATATTAATACTTACACATTTTATACATTAAAAAAAAAAAACCTAACAACCTAAAAACAAGTAGAGAAAAAAGAGGAAAGGACTCCTCTCTTTTCTCCACTTGTTGGACGGTTAAAGGGAGAGTAGAAGAGAAAAAAAATTAATATTTTTTATCATCTTTTTCTCTACATTTCTTATCATTACTACTCACAAAAATATTATTAGTAATTTTTGTATTCATTCTAACACAAGAAAAAGGCATTTCTAAGAGCATCTTGGGTGCAACGATTAGGAGAATATCGATCTCGATATTTGTTCTTAGGCCATATTGCTAGGACCGGAGGTTGATTCTAATCTCTATGTTTTATATTATACATTTCGTTTATGACTCGCATTTCATATATTATGATTTGATTATAATCCTTAAATTTCATGATGAAATATACCGATATTTCTCACAAGTGGTATCAGAGCTTTGGCTACGAAATTATTTTATATGATTTTTCATAAATGATGAAATATTATATTAAAATTTTTCTGAAATTTTTTTTTGTTTCTGGTCAATTTTTTTTACCAGCCGTGTATTTTTTTTTTGTTTCTTGTTTTCATTTTGATTTATTGATATTGTTGTTTTAAAATGTTAAGATGACAATATGATAAATTTGTAGATGTTTTAATTTAATAAGGATTAAATTAAAATGTAAATGGAAATTGTTTTGAATGTTTATGAACATTTGTTTTTGCTATATATTTTCAGCGTACATGATGTTAAATTGTTGTTTTGCATCATGATTTATTAATTTTAATGATGTTCAAATCAATTATGATAAGTCGAATATCAAGATAACCGATTTAATCATGATTTAGATATTCATTTTAAAATGTTAAATTGAATCATCTAGTTTGTATTAATGTTTAATAATGATTAAATGTTGATAATTGTACCGATCTTGTAATATTAGCAACATCAAATTAAAATGTTTAATTTGTATGTATTATTTTATAAAAAAAAAAACATGGCTGTTTTATTAAAAAAAATTTTGATTCGGTTTTTTTTTATTTGGCCGAATATTTTTTTTTATGCATTATATTGATAATGTACGATTGTTGTTGTGAAAAAGTTCACAATTAATGGATACCCAATTATTTTAAAATGGTTTAAAATAATGTTGGATTAATTTATATTATACGATAATATGATTTAAAATTGGATTATGTTTGATTGGAATTATTGTGAGTAATTTAGGAATTGTCACATAATTTTGATCATTTTAAAATAGGTGGTTTGGATAAATTACTCTTACATAATTATGGAATTATGTCTTGAATGACTAATTTATTGTTGATGCATTTTATTTTGTTGAATGATTTGTTGAATGGTTTATTTACGTATTTTTGCAATTGGTTGTAATTTGTATTACCTAGTGTGACCTTAGTTGATTATGTTTTCGTAATGATGGAAACTTGATCTTGATGTAATTTTGAGATCTCGAATCTCCTTTTCTTTTCTTTGAAATTATGTTTTTAAATCAAAATGTAAATAAGTTTATATTTTCTAATTTATTAAATGTAATCTGAGAAAACTAACGATGGACATCGGATTGCTCACTCCCGCTACATGGACCAAGATGGAACATCAAGACAAGCTTTTCGGGTCCAATTATGGATGGATTCCAAAGTTGTATTTTGTTCATTTTGGTAGATAGGCCACACTAGGACTTTGCAGTTTTATGTATTTTTCGTTCTTGTTGCATTTCTTCACATGATAGTTAGTGCATCATATTCCGGCTAAACCAAACCACCTACTAAAAATGCATGAAATATGACTCATATAGTTTGGATCTTAGTTATCTTGGACATAAAGATGTCACATGAATTTTAAGTCATCATCTTAGTTTATTTATTCTCGCATGCTAGATATTCGTTCAATTAAAATGAATTAAAATAAAGTTGATGGGATCTTCCTCTAAAACCTGAAAATTGAGACTAGTCTTTATAGGCCAAACTACTATGAATCCCTTCTTCGTCGGTAGGCATATATGACCTTACTCTCCATATGACCCCTTCTACGATGGGTAAGTAGTATGTGTTGACTTATTTTATCTCAACATTATAATCCGAAGAGTTTCTCGTGATTTTGATGGACTAAAGATAGAAATTTATCGACCAAGAATTATAAAGGTAGAATTAGCCAAGAGGTTGGCTTATCAATTTAAAGATAATTGAGTCTTGGGATCATTTATATAATTCTTGAGGGAGGTCAATTGTATAAATGCTTGAGTCTTCTCATTAAACAAGTTTTGTACTAGACTTAATTCATATCGATGAGTATGCTTATTATGTTTTTCTTCTTTTTCGCAGTGTAGAATTCGTTTTATATTGATAATACTGCTTATAACAAATGGTTGGCCATAGTGATGTCCCTATGCCAAGTGCCATACTCGCACGCGAGTCCTGGCTTAAAACTTTCATGGACCACATGAATCAGTCCACGCGACTGAAGAATGACGGGTCCAAATTTGCGCACTGGGAGGCGGCATTACGGAATGCAGCCATTGCTAATGGCAAGCTCAAGTACTTGACTGAGGCAATACCGCCAAACCCAGGCCCCAATGCAATAGCTAACGAGTCACTTGCTTATAGTGACTTTGTTATGGAAGCGGGTGCGATAAAGAAGGTACTCATCTTTGCAATGGAAACCAATTTGCAAAGACGCTTCATTGCCCAAGGTGCAAATAAGATTTTCACCACGCTCAGTAACGAATTCTCAAAAGCACCGAGAATCGTTACTTATGAGCATACATGTCGCTTCTTTGAGGCGAAAATCCAGAAGGGCCAACCGGTTAGCCCACACATTCTTGATATGATTGAGAATGTCGAGAAACTGGAGGCACTTGAGTGCAAAATCAGTGAGAGCATAGTCATTGACCGTATGCTTCATTCACTTTATGATGGTTTTGCCCTTTTCAGGGCAAATTACTACATGAATGACATGAGGCAAAGTCCTCATGAGCTATACTCACTTCTCCTACAGACCGAGAAGGATCTGAAATTGAGTGGGAGCATGAAGCAAGATGTTCTCATGATTTCCAACAAGAACAAAGGTAAGGGCAAGGCTCACCACGACCTGACTGTAGGTAGGCCAAAGTTTAAGAAGTCAGGAAAGGGTAAGAGTAGGCCTGGTGCGACTAGTACCTCACAAGGCAAGGCAAAGAGCAAGGCCAGTGACATTGAGTGCCATTATTGCTACAAGACTGGGCATTGGAGGAGGAACTGTCCCGTGTACCGTGAGGACATAAAATCAGGCCGCGTCACTCCTGTTGGTATGTCATCTTATATTCATATGATTGAGATTAACCATGCAAGTTTCGGAACTTGGGTACTTGATACAGGTTGTGGTTCTCATCTGTGTAATCATTTGCAGGGCCTAAAAAACATCACACCTCTCGCAAAGGGTGATGTGGACCTGCGAGTCGGGAATGGAGCAAGAGTTGCTGCAGTCTCAATGGGAACATATGTAATCCAAGTCCCGAGTGGATTTCAGTTGTATTTATATAACTGGTACTATGTACCCAGTTTATCTAAGAACATTATTTCTGTTTCCGTGCTTGATAAAGACGGTTTTTCATTTTCAATTAAAGACAATAGCTGTATTTTCTCTTTGAATGAAATGGTTTATGGCAAAGCAGTTTCCATAAATGGCATTTATATCTTAGATCAAACCACAGACATATTACATGTGAATAATAAGAAAGTAAAGGTTGGTGACAAAGATCAAACTTATCTATGGCACTGTCCTATGGGACACATAAATGAAAAACGTGTAAAGAAGCTCATTGAGAATGGGACTATCTCCCCATTTGATTACGAATCATTTGGCACGTGTGAATCATGTCTTATCGTCAAAATGACTCGAATTTCTTTCAAAGGTGTTGGAATGCGTGCTAATGACCTATTAGGACTCATACATACTGATGTATGTGGACCTATGTCAATCAACGCAAGAGACGGCTATAGATATTTTATCACTTTCACGTATGATTTGAGTAGATACGGATATGTCTACTTAATGAAGCATAAAAGTGAGTCCTTTGAAAAGTTCAAGGAATTCCAGAATAAGGTTGAGAACCAACTGGGAAGAAAGATTAAATCACTTCGATCAGATCGTGGTGGCGAATATCTTTCAAATGATTTTGATCAACACCTTAAAGACTGTGGCATAGTATTATAGTTAACTCCACCTGGAACACCTCAATTAAATGGTGTGTCCGAACGGAGAAATCGAACATTACTTGATATGGTTTGATCCATGATGAGTCACACAGTAGTACCTGATTCACTATGGGGTTTTGCTCTTTTGTCAGCTGCTCTTATACTTAACCGAAGTCCGTCTAAAGCTGTAGACAAGACTCCATATGAGATATGGAAGGGAACGGTTCCTAACTTGTCCTTTATTCGGGTTTGGGGCTGCGAGGCTTATGTCAATTGGAGACACGAGGATAAGCTCGGCCCGCGATCGGTCAAGACATACTTTATTGGTTATCCAAAAGGAATGTTTGGTCATTACTTCTATTCGCCTACCAAACATAGAGTTTTTGTTGCGGCTAGTGCGAAGTTCTTAGAGAAAGAGTTTCTCGAGAACAAGTCAAGTAATAGAAACCTTCGATCTGTCGGAGATTCAAGAACCAACAACCGAGCAACCGACGGAGGAAGATGTTCCTTCAACTTCTGCTACGGTTAATATTCCTCAGGATCCTAGGAGGTCGGGAAGAGTCTTCATTCCTCCAGACAGATACATTGGTATGGTCGAGGAGAATGATAGAGATGACATTTTGCTCCTAGAGAGTAACGAACCCACTACCTATAAAGGTGCCATGACCTGTTCCGACTCTAAGCTATGGCTTGAAGCCATGCAATACGAGATGGACTCCATGTATGAGAATGACGTATGGGATCTTGTTGATTTGCCTGATAAGGTACGACCTCTTCAGTGCTAATGGCTTTATAATATAAAGCATTCTGTAGAAGGACAACCAGACACCTATAAGGCACGACTAGTGGCAAAAGGTTTCACTCAAGTGCAATGATTGCATTATGATGAAATCTTTGCACCCGTAGTTATGCTGCGTTCAATTCGGATAATCTTAGCGATTGCCGCTTTTCATGACTATGAAATTTGGCAGATGGATGTGAAAACCGCCTTCTTAAACGGTTATTTGGAGAAGGAATTGTACATGGTACAGCAAGAAGGTTTCATTGATCCTAAAAATCCTAAGAATGTGTGCATGCTTAATCGTTCCATTTATGGACTTAAGCAAGCTTCTCGGAGTTGGAATCATTGTTTCGACCAGGTGATAAAAGAGAATGGTTTCACTCGATCGGTCGAAGAACCATGCTTGTATGTCAAGTCGAGTGGGAGTAAGATTGTCTTCTTGATATTATATGTCGATTACATACTCTTGATTGGGAATGACATTCCTCTCTTATCTTCGGTAAAAGTATGGTTAAAGAACCATTTCCAGATGAAAGATCTGGGTAAGGCACAACGCATATTGGGGATCCGTATCTATAGAGATAGATCACGACGGATGTTATCACTCAGTCAGGGGTCTTATATAGATAAGATTCTTGAAAGGTTCAGCATGACCAACTCCAAGAAGGGGTACCTTCCAATGACTTCTGGGATGCATTTGAGTAAAACTCAGGCACCCAAGACATCGGAAGAGGCCGAGCGCATGAGTCGTGTTCCTTATGCATCAGCCATAGGATCGATCATGTATGCCATGATATGCACACGTCCAGACGTGGCATATGCATTGAGTATGACGAGTCGGTACCAAGGCAATCCAGGTGAAACACACTGGATGGCTGTTAAAAACATCCTTAAGTATTTACGAAGGACTAAGGATTGGGTATTGACTTATGGAGGAGATACTAAGCTATGCGCAATCGGTTACTCTTAATGGTGCTGCGGTCAGTTGGAAAAGTTGGAAATCTCAGTCTGGATTCGTCTTTACTCTTAATGGTGCTGCGGTCAGTTGGAAAAGTTCCAAACAAAGTGTTATAGCAGATTCTACAATTGAGTCCGAGTACTATGCCACTTCGGAAGCTGCAAAGGAAGCTATATGGATGCGTCAGTTCTTACAAGGACTAACCGTAGTTCCTAGTTCGAATGACCCAATCACCATCTAATGTGATAATAGAGGTGCCATCTTCCAAGCTATCCAACCTTTATCAGGTTTTGTTATTTCTCAGGGCCACTCGAGGAATTGTAACTGAAATGCATGGCCATGCTCGAATAATGATTCGTTTATCAGTTAGGTTACTCTCTAGTCGGGAAAACCACTCTTGATATTGGTCACTTGTAAAATACGACCTTTGTGATTACGGACTTTGCAAATTGTTTTACATTGAGTGGGAGATATTTTGGATATGAGAATCGATTATCGCACATACACTTGTAAGGACAATTGGGAGATTGTTAGAGCTAGTGTCCTCCAAAGTTAGAGTGATAACGTGTATAAACATCTTACAGGTTCACAGGGTATACTTAGTATTCTTATCAGTTGATTAACGTTTACCGATAACGGTTGGCTTGCTAGAATTTTGACGTTATTGTCATTTTAATGGCGGTGATCAACGGGTCCCTAAAAGTCACACCTAAAGGATGTGTTTGAGAGATATGATTATATGAAAAATATAATAATATTGATGCCTTATATGACTAAAAGGTTAGTCGATGTATATGAATAAAAGCTTAGTCAATGTAATAATGATACGATTATTTAATACGATTAAATAATACTAGCTGAGACGAATTAAATGTTAATTCGTAATTGAATATAAACTGTTATATCTAATTGATGTATATAATGTAATTATTTAATACGATTAAATAATGTAAGCTTAAACGAATTATATGTTAATTCGTAATTAAATATAAACAGTTATATTTAATTAGCAAATTATAAATATACGATATTTATCGTTGACGTATATATTATATGATATTGTCATAATAAATGATGTTAGTCCGGTATTAATAAATCGACTACAAGATGTTTTATTGACTTATTAATATGTGACAACATAAAAGACAATAATAATTGATTGGGCCTGTCGCAAGCCCTGGTCAAAGATAATTACCCAGACTAGCCTAACAACAAATTAATGTAATTAGGGAAGTAGGGGTCGATCCTGAGGGAGATGGTGTTTCCTATAGGATGTGAAATGTCCTGCAATTAAATCTTATCTAACGAGTATCTAGGTTTTGGGGTTTTAATTTCTAAACTAATAAAAAGCATAAATGAAAATAATATAAAAGCAAATCAAAACGAAAACAATAAAGCAGGTGATGAATTAACAATGATAAAAAGAAACTAGGGAAGTAGGTTCACACATGCAGATTAACATATTGATGAAGTTGGATTTAGAACATGCAAATAATTCATTGTGAGTTCGTAAGAATGATGTGTTCATTACAATCATAGATTAGATGGTCTAGCTGGGTTTTAGGCAATTTACTAGGTCTGATCTACCATGTCATGCTTTGTCTATTCAATTCACGTATTTCTACCTTGGAAAAGAATTCCATTTTAGTCAATGATTTTGGCCAGAAATCGTTAACAATCATTACAATCCAAACATTCATAGACACAACGTTTTAAAGGCACAATTTCTTTATCCAATTTTCATCTTTTAATTAACCTAACATGGCTACCCTACACCCTAGAAAGGTGACTACTCACTCATAATAGTATTTAGATCTAGATTGATTTTAACAATTAAAACTAGGCTAGACATGTTTTTTGATATTATAAGATGATAATAACAATTCTAAATCAACGATCTAATGAAATAAAATGATTACAACGGTATTTAAATTGAATCTAAGACAACATGTAAAGAAAACAATGATCAAATAAAAAAAAACATAAAGAACTTAAACAAAAGATAAAACAGAAATACCTACATGACGATCAAATAGCGATAATGATGAAATATAAATATCCAAATAGAAATTTCCTTGCATATCTTTAACGATCCATGTATTACAATACTTGAAAAATATTAAAGAACTAAGAACCAGAAGTTTTTATTATTTCTAAACTAGAAAAATAGGCATAAGAGAAGATGGAGATCTAAACATAAAAGGAAAAATGTAAAAGACGATTTTTAAGGGAAAATGGAGGCTAGGGTTTCTAAGACTAATCCAGGGTTATGTAAAGAGAGAAGTGTTTGTACATGTTAGTTGTGTATGATGCATAGGCTATTTATAGGGTTGAGAGGCTGCCCAAATGCATCCGGATTCATGCCAATTAAACAAGCCATTAAGCCTTGCATTACAGAGAGGGAGATGAAGAGAAGATGCGTAGAATCATGCATACCCGATCGGGTTCACCACATACCCGATCGGGTATATAGTGTTCTTGGTGCTTTGACTTTCATTTCACCTCCCTTGGCATTTGACTTGACTTTCATTATCTCCTTTGACCTTTTGAGTCGGGTTTGATGATAGGGTTTGAGGTAAAATATTGATTTCTTCGCCTAATTGATCGATCTTTTGACAACCGCGAAATCGTCTTTACTTCTTCTTCCTTTTTGATTAGTGAACCTTCTTGGAGTGCCTTTGACTTGGTTAAGCTTGCTTCACAAATCGTCGGGTTCTAGGCAAATGCTCAAAAATAAAGAAAAAGGGCGTAGAAATGTCACTTTCCATACAAAACAGGTTTAAACATGGAATTCGCCTAGAAGACGACATTAGCTCATAAAATGGCTTAACAAAGCACAAATGACATACAAAGCCGAGCTAAAATGGAGATTAAAATGATCATTATTTATACACATATATTACGCTTCCCTTAGATATATAAAACTCGATTTACCGTCTTTCCTTGATTGTTGCTATGCTATTTTAGCTAGAATATCGATTCTGCCGCTTCTGTTATGTTTTAATGGAGATTGGATGCATTTGGAGCTTTTTGCGCAGATATGAAGCATGGCGGAGTCAGACCGTAGAAGGTTAAGCACGGGAATCGAGAGTGGTAAAGAAGGAATGAAGAAAAACAAAGAAACGAGCCATTTTGAAGGATGCTCGATCGAGCAACACTGCCTTGCTCGATCGAGTTGTGCTGATGTCATGCTTGATCGAGCAGATTCACTTTGCTCGATCGAGCACCCTACTTTTTTACGGCTTTTTCATATTTTCCTAAACTAGTTTAACCTTGTTAATTAGATTTCTATTATTAAAGGAAAGCTCGTGTTTCATAATTAGGTACGCTTTAATATTTGAAACTCAAATTAGTTTGCTTAGCTACTAGATTTTATCATCAAGACGATTGGCTTTAGTTCAAACTTGTAATCGGTATTCTTTAATCTTTCTTTGTTATTCAATTAGTTACCTTCTAGTTCTTTAATTACTCTTTGTTAATCCTTTCATTATTGTTAATCATGTTTACTTTATTTATTATCGTTGTTAGTAATATTGTTATGAGTAGCTAAATTCTTTTCTAGGGTTGAAAGGGGATCTAGGATTGTTAGAAGGGGTAGACTAATTAATTGAATTGCAATAGCATGGTTATCGTTTTTTATCGTTTTAATTCTAGTTGCTTGATTACTGGCCAGGATTAATTAACTAGTCCCGCGAATTAGGATTGACACCGACCGGGTTAAGACTAAGACAGGCTACGATAATTGAATATAACTCGTTTAATGATAGCGATAGCATGTTAAATTGTAGATCTAAAGGGCATAATTGAATCGACCGATCTTGTGACCATAGATAATTTTTTTGCATGATAGTTGATTACACCTTTACCCCTGAACAATAATCCTAGTGAACCTGAGACCCTAGACTTTTAATCTTATTGTTTTCAACCTTTTATTCTTATTTTTTGCTATTAGATTAGAAATACCAATCTTAAACCCCGAAATTGATACTTAAGAGACAAACCTAACTTAATAGATTAGAATACTACCGCCTCCCTGTCGATTCGATACCTTGCTTACCGCTGACTATTAGTTAGTAGTGAATTAGGATTACTTTAATTAAGGTGACGCGACTTTACCTTTGTCAAATTTGGCGCCCTTGCCGGGGACGGCAACAGTTTTCTGTTTGTTTCTACTTAGTTTGTCGTTTTTCGTCTCAGGGAACCTAAGTTCCGTGAGACAGTTCTCATTCTTTTCTTTAGTGTTCGTTTATTCCCAGGTGTTTCAGGTCCGATCTCATACCCACCAGAGAGGAGTCTTCGAGTTAGACGAAACTTTTGGAAGGAAATTCAAGAAGCGGAAGACTTGAGTACGCTTGACACAGTTTACGCCAAATTTGTCCGAGAAAAATCATCCTTAGAAGAGGATACACATATTTTCTGCCACCACTACAACCATGCCTACTTTAGCCGGCCATTCGAAGCCTACCGTTGCATCTATTCCCAAGGGATTCAAACTCCCTACTATGGGTAATGGCACCTTTGACAATCGTCCATCTTATATCTCTTTGGTGGAGCGAATCATGTTTGGAGGGAGCCCCACTGAGAATCCTACTAAGCATATGGAGAAATTCACCAATTATTATTGTTCTATTCCTTTAACGGGTGGGGTAACTGATCGGGTTGTCGCGTACCCTAATCAAAGATAAATAACCCAGACTAGGCTAACAACAAATTAATTTAATTAGGGAAGTAAGGGGTCGATCTCGGGGAGACGGGAGATACTTGTGAATAGTTATGGTTAGAACTCTACCTTGGACGATTGCAAATGTTTGTCACTAATTACTAAATGCTATGATAACAATACAATAAAAAGAAAGGATCTAGGGAAGTAGGTTCACACATGTAGATTAACATATTGATGAAATTGGATTTAGGATATGCAAATAATTCATTGTGAGTTCGTAAGAATGATGTGTTCATTACAATCATAGATCAGATGGTCTAGCAGGCTTTTTATGCGATTTACTAGTTCTTAATCTACCAAGTCATGAATTGTCTATTCAATTCTCTTATGTCTACCTTGGAAAAGAATTCCATACTAGTCAAATGATTTTGGCCAAAAGTCGATAACTATCGTTACAATCCAAACATGCATAGACACAACGTTTTAAAGGCACAATTTCTTTTATCCAATTATCATCTTTTAATTAATCTAACATGGCTATCCTACACCCTAGAAGGGTGACTACTTATGCATGATTAACAATGAAAAGGAAACTAAGATTATAAAACTAAGAATGATAAACATGATAAAGGAAATACTAAAAGAAAATGAAACTATAATGTAAAGACGAGAATAAAGATTACCGAAAAGGATGAGCAAAGATTGAAATGGAATAAGAACTGAATAGGAAATGCAAACCCGGAAACTTGAATTCCAATTACAACTAGAACAACTACAATTGAAGAAAACTTAGAACTAGACTAAACTAAACTAGAGAAAACTAAAACTAAAATAAACTAAGAAAGAAGAAGACCTAAACTAAAGGGAAATGTAAGAAGAAAAGAGATGTTGTATTTTGAGATGATTTGATATGAGGGGCTAGAGCATCTATTTATAGCATTAGGGTTTCGAGGAGAAGAGGTCGGGCATTAAACACATAGGTCAAAAATAGGAAGTTGTAGCCGTCATGCTCGGATCAGCACACTTACCCGATCGGGTACACCACTTACCCAATCGGGTATGTGGTCTTCTGGAAGCTTTTGACTAACGCTTCATCTCCCTTTGCTTTGACTTGACTTCCAACATCCCCCTTGACCTCTTGAGTCGGGTTTGTTGATAGGGTTTGATGTAAAGCGATGAATTCTTCCGCCTAATTGATTGATCTTCCGACAACTACGAAACTGTCTTTGCTTCTTCTCTCTTTCGAATTAGTGAACCTTCTTGAAATGCATTTCACTTGGTCAAGCTTGCTTCTTCAAATCGTCGGGTTCTAGGCAAATGCTCGGGAATATAGAAAAAGGGCGTAGAAACGTCACTTTCCCTACAAAACAGGTTAGAACACAGGAATTCTCCTAGAAGACGATATTAGCTCATAAAATGGCTTAACAAAGCACAAATGACATACAAAACCGAGCTAAAATGGGGGTTAAAATCATACAAATATTCACTTATCAAACTCCCCCAAGCTAAACCTTTGCTTGTCCTCAAGCAAACATAACAAACAATACCAGGACAAGGTTGCAAGCATTGGCTACTACACCATCAAGAAACAAATCTCAACATAAAGCTTTGGAAACATAATGAATCATAACCCAAAAACAACGTGGGCAAGAATGATACATAACATGGCTGAGATATACATAACGGCGTAGCACAAAGAATTTCACTGTAGATTTTCGGCTCTTGCATGATCTTTTGACAAATGGACTCTCACGGCACACTCGAACACTCAATGTATGTAAAAGGTGATTTCTTTATGTGTAAATGTTTTTGAGACACTCACCTATCTACGACTTATGAAAATGTGTCCGCAATCTAATATGGTAAACAATTCAAAACACAAGTCAAAGATCATAATGCACTTAGAAAAGAAGCCGGAAAAATAGGAAGAAGGCTTTGGGAAATGGGTGAAAGGTGGATAAACTGTTATGGTCATGTGAAGGTTAGAATGAGCTAGCAACTGACCAATGATAAATGAATACTCAGTCCAAACTTTAGATTAATTCCCAAAAGACAAATAACGAAGCCAGAAGGAACGGCTTGGCCTATTACACACGAAACACAAGAGTGAACTCCTTCTAAACATTGAATTGACATTTTGAGGAGATACTCCAACTTCTTTTATTTTATTTCTTTTTCTTTATTTTTTTTCGATTTTTTTTTTCTCTTTTTTAATTTTTTCATTTTTCTATTTCAATTTTTTTTTCTTTCTTTTTTTTCCTGAACATAACATCACCTCTTGAACATTTTGGTTCTCCCAAATTCACTTTGACATCAAGGAACAAAATTGTAACACCCGGAAATGTACCCTATTTTTCTAGTAGAAATATTTTACGAAATCTTTTCAGCGAATTTAAGTTTTAAATTAGCTTTTTATGTTTCGAGTCGAATTTTGAAATTCCGAGTTCGTATTTGGAATTTCTACGAGATTTCATGAAAAAGCCGTCTTAAGGCGAGTTTGACTTTTCTTGACTTTTGAGTCGAGTTTGACTTTTCTTGACTTTTGAGTCGAGTTTGACTTTTCTTGAATTTTAAGTCGTCTTTGACTTTTCTTGAAATTTTAAGTCGTCTTTGACTTTTCTTGAATTTTAAGTCGTCTTTGAATTTTCTTGACTTTTAAACCGTCTTTGACTTTTCGTTGACTTTTTCCTATATATACTCCCTCAAACCCTAAACCTAATTCATTTCCTCACAATTCATTTCTTCTTCTTCCTCTCCTTAAACACCATAAAACCCTAGCCTCCATTCTTGCTCCAACTTAGAATCATCGCTACGCTTTCAATTCTCGCTCAAATTCTCGTAAGTTCGTCTTATTCTTCCTCTCTTAGCTTCCTCTATCCGTATTGGTAATAAAATTACCGTCTTTCTCGCTTTTTAAATTATCCGTCTTTCTCAAGGTGAATGATATTCATCTTTTATTATCTAATTGTATGTAGGTGGAGACTAGGAAGGTTTAGAAATCGATTAAAGACGCGAAAAGGTAACGGTGAAGGGTTACTCGTTATCATTTACGTGTTTTACATGCTTATATGCTAGAAATCGTATTAGAATACGATTAGTAAGTTTAGGAATCATGTTATGGATGATGATTGTTGTTATTTGATGATTGTTGATGATGAATATTGATTGTTGATAGTTATTAGAGAGGAATTATGAGAATTGGAAATGATAGGATTGAATTTGGTTGAAGGCTCTCGGGTGAAATGGTAACAGAGTATCTCACGGTCGTGAGATGGCATGTCACGGTCGTGAAACCTCATTTCACGGTCGTGAAATACAAGTCACGGTCGTGACTTGTGCAGTTTCACTGCACTGACCCTTTTTTGTAGAATGATCATATCTCCTTCGTTACTTGCTTGTTTTGGGCTTGTGACCACTCGTTGGAACCGTAAGAGGATAAGCTATCACCTCGACTTAGAATTTATGCATTTCCATATCTAGAACTCTAGTTATGACAGTTTGAAGTGAACCCTTGTTTAAGTTAGTTTCCAAACTTGTTGTTTTGGAGAGTTATCTATGTTTCTTATTTATTATGCTTCTTAAACTTGGTCTAATGCTTGGGTATCATGTATTGATTCATGTTTTGGATATATGATATCTCATTCGCATGTATCACATGTTTTGTGACGGTTTTTGCTATGTCCCACTTTGCGTCGGTTT
>JAIUZE010003874.1:0-20923 GCA_022085475.1 Heliosperma pusillum
CCGGGGTGTTACAAGTAATAAGACCTCCATAGACAATGGCTGTGATCTTAGGATTAATCGCTTTGGTCAACTGAACAGCAAAATGATACGGGACACTAATAGACAATGGTACATCACCATTTACATTCAAAAATCCTCCTAACATTTCTAACTCTACTCGTCTCACCAAATGAGGCTCAGCACGACCCAAAAAGGTCCATCCCATGAATCTTTGCCAGATTCTAATGGCGGGATGATGTATATGTTGGTGTGGGACATGGTCCCAACGAGAGACAGGGTAAGTCGAAATAGCACTCCAAAGCTGGCTAACATCAAAGCCTTCTGGAGGTGAGGGAACTATATTTTCAGTGGTGAGACCAAAATAACTAACAAAGTTCTCCAAGTTCATACTATAATCATCATTGAACAATCGGAACCGAACTTGGGGCATAGTGTTTCTATTTCTAGACCGATGCAACTCAAAAGAGCTCAAAAATTCAAGAGTTAATTGAGGGTAGGTCTCATAGCTAAAGTTCATGCTAACATGCATACCTAGACCCCTAAATAACACTTTAACATGCTCAAGAAGTTTCATATGCCTTAAAGAAGAAACATTGAGGAACTTGGTAGCCCTCATACCTTTGCTTTTTAGAGCGCACAATTTTTGCCAGTGCTCATGTGAGCTAAATTCTACATCCGGGAAGCTAGGATCATGCATAGCATTCCCCTGATTTTGTTCATTAGCTTCAAGCATTTCAATATCCTCCTCTTGTGCTCTACTACTCTCTCCTTGAGTGGAGGTTCTTGCCCTCTTTGATTTCCTTAGTGTAGGTGCCATTTTCTATAAATAACTAGTATTAAAAACACTTCATTTGTAAACACAATTTGATAGTCATAAGTGTTTAGAATACTAAGCCTTAAAGCACAAATTCAAGCATAGTGACCTTAGTAAAACATTGTCATGCTATCTTTAAGCACAAATGGATGTTATAAGCATAGCAATATGTTAATTAGGTGAGCAATATATACTTGAATCATGAGTTTGACTATTACCTAAGGTACTAATGCTAAATTATCATAATAAGATCATAATTTCATAGTATAAGGCATGAATCCAAGCATCATACTACCACTTAAACAAAAACTCTTAGCATAAAGCATAAATGAGTATCCTAATTAGCAAATGAACATCCAAATCAAAGTAATCATCCTAATTAATCACTAGAATTCACTCTATAGCATGTAAGAATCATTAGAAATCCAATTTAAACAAGTTTTACAATCAAAATCAAGAACCCCCAAATTGGAGTTAGGGTTTGTTTATGTTGGATTTCTGAAAAATATAGAGAGATTGAAGTAACTAAAGTAGAAATAACTTACTTGACGATGTTTAGTAGTTGCCCTTGATGAACTTTAGGAACAAATTTTGCAAGAATAGACTAAGAATTGAAGGGTTTGAGAAAATTTTTAGCTTTGAGATTGAAGAACACGGGTAGAAGGTAGCAAGCAAAAGGGTAGCAAATGGGTTTTATAGAAGAAAATAGAGTAAAACACGAAACAGACCATTTACCCGATCGGGTAAGCATGGATCTGATCGGGTAAGTTCGCTGATCCGGATTTTGTGTCTTTTTTCTTTGCACTTGCTCTTACCTTTTGGCTATGTCTTTGAACATATTTACTAACCTTAGTGATCTTGACAACTTGGGCCAAGGATAGCTTTGTCTTGTCTCAATAGGTCCTCCGATTCTAAGTACGAAAATCTATTGACGAAATATGCATAATAACAAGTAAAACGAAGAAAGTTTTCCTAACTATTAAAACATAAAATCAAAAAATAAAGAGTCCCAATAAAATAGTCCAAACTAAAATTATTGTCTAATAAGTAAAAGAGAAAATGCATAAAGAAAAAGAAAAGAAAAAGACGGGTTGCCTCCCGACAAGCGCATTTTTGAGTCATGCTAGACTTTGTTGTACTATCCCCCCTTAAGCCTTATGAAGGGATTTTAGCTCCTAGTAGCTGGATTCGTCTTTGAAGTTCCTCATTTAACTTTTTGCCAACACCCATGGCAATCTCATTCTTCATGCTTCCGCAGCTTTGAAAGCCTCTAGGTCGCCATCTCCAACACTCAACACATCCCCCTTTTTGTCAAAGATGGCACTCGATCCATCTATTTCAAATGTGATCTTTTCTCCTTTCACATCAATACAAGCCCCAACCGTATTTAAGAAGGGTCTCCCTAATATGATATGGTCATCCCTTTCTCCCTTTGAAAATATTACATAAAAATCGACGGGGATGAGGAAGTACCCAATCCGTATTGGGACATCCTCCACAATTCCTGCCGGAGTATGCATAGATCCATCGGCAAGTTGAAGGCTAGTACTAGTGAATTTCATTTGTATGGGGTAATGTTCATGATAGACATCAAAAGGCATGACGCTAATTGAAGCTCCTAAGTCACACAATGCATCTTTTACCTTATGAAAACACATGGTGAAAGAAATGTTGAAACAACCTGGGTCTTTAAGTTTGGAAGGGATGAGGATCTTCCTTTCTTCAAGGATAGGTTCCTTGTGATTATCCTTGGTTGCTTCTTTTTCCTTGGATATCTTGCCAATTCTTGCTTCTAACTTTGAAAAAGCTTCGTTTGTTGCCAAAGTTGCCTCTTCAATCTTTCCTTCTAACCTCCCTTGATCTTTTATCAATGACGTGATTAAAGCTTTGAGACAAGATGTCTCCTCATGCGTAGGGACTTTGGTTGGTTTGGATAGTGTTGGATTGTTGCAAAGTTCATGGGGTAACCTATAAATTGTCTCCTTACTCTTTCCATTCCCAAGAGGGTGATCACAAGGTTTGTCACTAATCATGTCAATTGTGACAATTGATGGCACGTCTCTCCCTTGGGTATTTTGACTAGAACTCGATGGGGTCAACTCCTCCACTCTCTTTTGGAGAGACAAAATGGTTGATTTAAGTGAGTTTAAGCCAGAAAAGAAGTATGAGTACATGCGATGTTGGGTTTGGATTACTTCCCTTTACTTGATATCCACTTTCGCTATGAATTGATCATTTTGAAAGGATGAGTGTGGAATTGGTTGAGATGTGTTAATGGGTTGAGTTTGGCAAAATTCTGGGTGGAAAGGGTTTAAGGTTGTGAGTTTGTTCCCACATCGTTGAGGTATATGCCCTATCCCACCACAAAGTTCACATGGTGGTGTAATTGAGGTAAATGGGTGAAAAACTTTGGGACGATATAATGTGCTCTTTGGGTGGTTTCGTTGGATTGACTAGGCCAATCTAAGGAAATTGTAGTGTCAACTTCATTTGAAGTTTCCACTCGACTCGTCTTTCGCTCTCCCCCTTTGGGTTGTGAACCTTCCCCTCTTTCTTTTTGTGATTTAGTTGATAGGTTTGACAAATTGCTTATGAACCTACGGTGAAAAGCGATGACAATCTCTTCCCACTGCATAGGCCTTGTGGCCTCCTTTAAGCGACGGGTGAACCACCATTTTGCTTCTCCCTTTAGTGATAAAGGAAAAAGTGTTTCCCTAATTTTGTTTTGGGTGATTCCGTCCCTGATAAAGGTTTGACAAAGTTCGCAAAAGGTTTGAAGATGGTGAGACGGGTTTTCGTTTGGTTTTCCACTAAATTGATTACCCTCTATGAGAGCAATCAAAGTCAAATGGACCCTTAGGATCCCACTGGCAAGCTCAAAAACCCGGTACCTTGGATCTTCTCTAGTTAGCACCATTTTTATCAACCTACAAGAAAAACACAAAAGAGAAAGTTAGAAATGAATTAGGTACGGTTGCACCTAAAAATGGTAGAAATAAAAACCAACAATTCATGAATAAACAAAACCGTGCTCCCTGGCAATGGCGCCAAAATTTGATCGGTTCTGTCGCGGTCCCGAAATAAAAATAATTACCCTCACTTAGGCTAACAACATAAGGAATGTAATTAGGGAAGTAGGGTGTCGATCCTCAGGGAATACGTGTTACTTATGAATTGCTATGGATTGGTTTTCATTTAGAATCGAGTCACTTGAGTTGGTTATCTAAACTATTAACAAAAAATAAAATGACAAGTATATAAATGATAATATGTAAAGAACAAATATGTAAATTGCAAAATAAAAACCCAGAACAGAAGACATACCCGATCGGGTTGTCACGTACCCGATCGGGGAAATCCTCTGATCTGAATAACAACAATTAAATTCTAACTAAAGACGATATTTAAATGACAATATTGAAAGGCTATCTAACTAGACTAATAAACTAACTAATAACAATAATATAAACTATCTAGGAACGGAAAAAAGACGATAAAATAAACTATCTAGATAACGATAAAGTAAACTATCTAATAATAGAAATAAAATAAAGATAAAGTAAACTAACTAAACAACAATAAAATAAACTATCTAAAAACGTAAATTAAACTATTTAATCGAATTGAAATAGTGAAAGAGAAATACATGTAAAACTAGTTAAAAGTCTCATAGATACCAATATTAGAATTACTATCATTGTCTAGGCCTTGTAGCGGTATATTCCTTCCGGATTCGTACCGACCTTTTAGTGGGTCCTAACGTCCTTTCAGCATGGTTAAGTCACTAAACCCCTATTGGTAGTCCTAATTCCTATCCCAACTCTCGTTATAAAGATAGAAATGACTAATACAAACAATTGTTTATGGCCACTAAACATAGTTATAGAATTTGACACGACCAAAGGAAGAAACAATTAGATGGTTCAATTGGTAACTACTCTTCTTTTAATTCATTTAACTCGTAAATCATTTCAAATATTACAACTCTATTTATTTTAGTTACACAATGATAATTTTACGATATTAGAATTAATCTAATTTATATGATTATGTGATTAAGTAAATTAGTAAGAAAAAGATGTATGAAATTAGACTATGAAATATAAATACTAAAGTGATCATGGTGATTATATTAACAATGATTCTAATGACAATTTTTAGGATTATATGATTAGGTAAGTTATAATGTGACATGCTAAACAATATTTTGCTTTTAACTAGATTAATTTTAGATTGATTTCCTAATAATAACAATATTATGAAAATGATACTTGTGAGATTATAATTCATGAGGATTAAAATTGCATAAGTAAATCAAGATTAGAGAATTACCGAGTTGGAGTATGAGTATATAAGAACGAAAGTAAGAACAAATATCCAATAACAAAAGCTATGAAAACACTAGAGAAATGCTAAGAAATAAACTATAAAAACTTGTAAGAAAGTATGCTAAAGATGATATGAAAATGTATATGATGATAGTAGATAATTGGATGCTTGGATGCCTTGTTGTGTGTGATGATCATTGGCTTTTATAAGGCTGCATGGCTGCTGATCCTTCGTGCAAATTCGTACCCTAGTCAAAGCATTAAACCAGCCATTTAAGCTCGGATTGAAGAAGAGCCAAGTAACGTCTTCTTGCAGAAATACCCGATCGGGTATTGGGCAATCCGATCGGGTTTTTGTGTAATTGGAATTTTCCGTCTTTTCATCTTAGGCACGGAATCCTATGCCTTAGTCTTTGGTTAATGCACTACGGAATTGGGCTTGGGCTGATCTTCTCTTGACTTGGGTTGAGGTTTCTTTTAAAGTTCAAAGCCAAAATCCAAATTGAGTCCATTCGAGGAAAGATGTAGCGGAATCGTAATCAAATCGTGAATTGGCTGGCTATCATCAATTCCTTGAAAACTCGTATCCTAGTGTCTTTGCTCCATAAAGTAGAAAAATATAGCAAAACCGCTTCATTTCCTATAAAACGAGTCAAAACACGCAAAACAACTAGAATAGCAATATTAGCCCGTTAATCACTTAACAAAGTGCATAAATCGTATAGAAATCGAGCTAAAACGAGGGATAAATCAGTACAAAATATCACTTATCAGTAACCATCATCATAAACAAGTAACAACATCACATTAATATATCTTATCACAATGATTAACATATAATGTACTGAGTAGGGAAACCCTACCTTTTCATCAAATCCGCAATTAATCACAAGCAAGGAATCAAATGTCCTCTTCTACGAAGTCTCCACCTAAACATGTAACAATCATATAATTAATACTAACCCTTTTCCTTTTCCCCCAATTCAATTAGGGTTTCGAATACCATTAATAACAATAATCACATAAATAAATCACTTACCAACTGAAATCAACAAGACAAGAAGCAATCTGATCCGGGTTGGAATGATTAAAGATGGTTTCAGAGAGTTTAGAAGGTTTAGGGTTTGATTATGAATGACAAACTGACGAAGTTATGCGTTAATACCTCTAAATTATATTTAATCAAACCGTCCGGTAAATCTCGCAGACCAGTGCACTTGGTCAATTGCAAGAAGCACTTAGTCAGGTGCAAGAAGCACTCGGTCGAGTCCAGCGCACTCGGTGGAGTTCACATTACACTCAGCTGAGTGCCAACTAGGAGAAGGATGGCTAACTGACACACGAACCAAACTCGACCGAATACACCTTACTCGGCCGAGTACACAAGACACTCGGTCGACTCAACCCTACTCGACCGAGTTCAAGGTAATCAGAAATACGGAGTATTACAACAACTCTATAGGGTGCACAATGGTTTTCATGTATAACAATTGAGATAATTAAGTGATCCTTCTCATGTTATTGCGTATGGACGATGCATCTAGATGTAAAAAAGACTTATGAGAAACTGGCGAAGGAAATTTTGGATATGAAGGTTAGGAAGACAAGGAGAGGTAAGACGATCTTGGTCAAGTTGTTATGGTCAAACCATAACGTAGAAGAAGCTACTTGGGAGGCCGAAGAAGCTATGAAGGAGCGTCACCCTCACCTTTTTTCTCAGGTATTACTTAGGTTCCGGGGACGTTACCCTTTCTTATATGGGGACAGATTGTCACATACCTTGCTATTTGTAGTAAATCATGTTTAACATAAGTAAATTTGTGTTGGTTTTGCCCTAGTTTGGAAGAAAATGGAATTACTTTATTTATTATAGTTATTTGTGGTTATGAGAGTTGAAACTTCGGGGATGAAATTATTTTTACGGGGGATAGACTATAATATCCGCCTTCTTGTAATCAATTGTAAGCTAAGTCAACTAGAGTGAAGGTCAAAGTCAGGAATAGTCAAAGTGAAACTGAGTCAACGGGTGTGGAGGTAAAATGGAACATAGGGAGGCTCGCATGTGGGTCGTATAGATTGGGCGCGTATGCCTTAGAATGAAACTTGTAGATCCCTACACCCGACCTAGGCACGACCAGCATGCGTTCACTTTGCGCGTTATTCCGTCTATTCTTAACGTTGTTTTGGTTCGTGATAATTTATGTTTAGGCGTCTTTTCGAGTTGAAGTCTAAGTCAGAGTCGGAGTAAGACTTAGATTCTCGAGTAGTAGCTAGAGAGTCACTTCCTCTAGGCACTCTGCTTCCCATTATTAATAGTTCTCTTTTATCTACTAACAACAATCAGGAAAATGTCCCAGAAGCTGTATCACTCCCGCCTCTGACCACGGCTTAGATGTCATCTTTGTTCCAACTTTTCTCGAATTTTAAATATGGTTTTGCTTACTTTTTTTGTTTTTTTATTGCAATTCAATTACTGACAATAAAACGAATGGACGTAGGAAGATGACCAAAAGGATCCTGTAATTTACAACACGGAGCCAATTAACGTAGGGACAAACCTAGAACGCAAGGAACTTAGGATAAGGACCACCCTCAACCCCTTGTAAAGACGACAATTCATTTCGCCCCTGAACGAATTCTGAAAAGTAAAGGGTGAGAACACCTAAGAGGGGGAGGGGGTAAATTAGGTGTATTTAAAAAATTTAAGCTTAATTAAAAGCTCCTTTTAAACTCTATGAATATTTTAGACAACACTTAGATGAAAGGAGAAGTTGATAACTCAAACTATTAAGTAAAAAGCGTACAACAACGATATTAAAACCAAGAGTTATAACAGCGGTATTAAAACGTAAATAAACAAAACACAAGGATGTTTTTTTAAATTGCTTCATTCACTCCTCCGCGATCTACATCCAACGTTATTGTATTGAACATCTTAGAAGTAAATTCATACAACATAAGAACCTGAACAAAAAAACAACTGCCTAACCTACTCTGATTGGTATTTGATTAAAGCTACTCCGCAATAAGACTTGTGCTCAAAGCTACTCTGCTAAGAGACTTCCCCAACCTACTCCGATTGCTAATTTCTCAAAGCTACTCCGCTAAGAGACTTTCTCAACTCTTTTGAGTTGCTAATTGCTCAAGATAACTCTATCTTAAGACTTGTTCTATTCGTTTTCTTACAAGACTTGCGTATCTCAAAATGTTCACAAAATGAACGGTGGAGATAAAGATTAAGTACTAACACGAGATCATTGAACTAGATAAGTACATTTTGCAACGAACTAACCCCAAAGAAAAAGACTTAAAGATTTTGCAAATATTTAAAATAAGAATGTTAAACGGTTTTGTAAACTTAAGACTTGAAGTCGATTTCTCAGTTTCGCACACTTCAAAAGATTTGAAAGTTAAAACACAAGTTGATTATTTTGCACACTAGAAAATGTGAAGTGTGTTGGGTATTTATAATGTCTAAGTAGGATATATACTTAACCATCATAAACACACACACAAGTCAACACATTGTCTTATTGTAATATTAATCAAGAGACTTCATCATTACTACACTAAGGACGGTTTCTTGCCCTAGTAAACTGCCTTCTTCCTTAAGAAATAGGTTTACTAGTGTAAGAAATGCTAGCTTGCATTTTTCAGAAATGGGTTAGAGTTTTCATCAAGAAATGAGTAAATTTGGTTAAGTTTATGGGAACCATAAATTTTGCCAAAATAGAAAAAGTAAATTTTGCCAAAAATAGAAAAAGTAAACAACCCATTTATAGTAAATCTTTTCCAACAAAAAGACTCTTGTGCAAGATACAGTTTCCTTCTTATTATACTTATACAAAATCAGATTCTTTGAAAGCTTAAGTCACTTATAAGATTTACAAAGCATACAAAAGAGTTCAAAATATTTAATTTTCAATATTTTCTTTCAATGACGGATCAGAAATCAGTGTGGAATGCACAATGGATTTTGAAGCACTTTGCACTAATTCTAGTTGAACGATCTCAATGACATCACCATGACACACTAATGACAATCTTCATCTTGATTAGTCTTGGACATATTGATTTAGCAAATGGAGCATCCATCACTATAAGATTAAAACTTCAGAGGCAAACATTGTATAAATACATGAGCTTAGTGTGTCTTAAGGCATCATCAATAAAGACTAATCTAGAAATGGTCTCAACAATTTCCTCCTTTGATGATGGCAAGAAAGTTGAATGTTTCCTTCCCCTTAGTCCAAGGTCACGGTTTTAATAAGTCTAAACAAGTTCAAACATGATGCATACATGATCAAGGTACATTGGTCAAAGCCTATGATTAACCTAAGTAAAATGTCAAATCTGTAAGCTAACATATTTATGATAAACGCAAGTCTAAGAGTTACTAGATCTCACACGCACACAATTTTAACAACTTCCCCTTCTTGACATCATCAAGTGGAAGAATAATAAGATAAGGCAACAAAGTGAAATAGTTAGTTTACAAACCACATAATTCAAGATAATTAAAAACAAGTACTACCAAGTTTATGTAACAAGCTAAGCATAACAAAAATAGAAGCCTTGGTAAATAAGATATAAGGCTTGGGCAAAAGGATAGGTTAAAAGAGAGTAGGGGCGAGAGATCTAGGATATGTCATCGTCCTCATCATCATCATATCTAATCTCGGTTTTCTCGGCTTTGGTAAGATCGGTAAGAATGACTTTCATATCCGTGTTCTCCATCCGAACTTCCACTACCTCTTTGCGAAGACCCTCCACCTCATTAATGAGAAAATTGATCAAAATTTTGAGCTCTTTGAGTTCTTTTGTAACCGGCTTCTATGAGATAGAAGACTCGGTTCGTAATGAAGATGGTAGCCTACCTTTCCCGACATATTTCGAAGCCAATTTCCTTTTCAAATTTGCAAACACATCCTTAACAACATACCGGAATCCATGACATCACACAAATTTTATACACCAAAGCTTGTGGAGCCAACAAGATCAAGTACTTCAAACATGAATGATATCCACATACCATATGCCATAACCGTGGTACTCTTTACCTTTCCCGCCTTGATCAATTTGGATAAATGGTCAATGTGAAAGAACATAAGGGCGGGTATGTTCATGGGTAGATGGTATATAAACCACATGTCCAAGATGGAACAATACAATGTCCATGACTATCGGAACAAGGTAACAAGGTAACAAGGTACGATAGATAAGATTGAAAAAGAATTAGTGACGGTCAAGGAAGTAATGCCATCAATAGTCGGCCACCCATTCTTAGGGAATGACAAAACCCCAACTGTAGGAATGTCACACAAGTAGCCTAGACTCTCAATCGTGAGAACCAATGGTTTTTAGTTTATAGTAGCGGTCAATTTTCCCTTAGCCAAATCAACATTCACCGTGGCATAAAATTGAACCAATTCCGCTAAATAAACATGACTATAAAATCAAAGGTGTTTATCCCATTTTTGTGCATAGATAGCATCTTTAAAGAATTGAAAAGCGAGAGATGAATAATACCAATCTTCTTCATAGTGACGTTCCGATTGAAAACTTCCCCGGATGACAAGTTTGCATGTATCAAGCACATTCTTCGGCACCCCGACACTTTAGATAATGGACAAGGCCTTGGACTTGTTTTCATCAAGTGTATGCTCAATAGTGATCAATGGACCACTCGAAATGTTGACTTCATTACTATCAACATCTTCAATTTTCCGCTTCCCCAATTTCACACTTCTCTTTTGACGATTTTTTGCTTTAGACTTGGTTTTCTCATCATCATTGATTTAATCTTCATCATTGAAAATATTGTTCAATGCATTGATTTGCTTCTTATTCAACATGATTTTCCCTTTTCCTTTTCTTTTTTCTCAATCGTTTCCCAATCATTACCTCTTCATCACTCTTTTCTTTATCCTCGGTCTTTTGTTTACACTGTCATTTTTGTCACTCTTAATTTTTTCATCCTCACTTTTTTCAATTTCCACTTCTTTTTCCTTAAAAATCTCCTTTTCTTTTTCTTCTTTTTCAGTTTCTGTTTCAGTTCCCATTTAAGTTTCCTCTTCGTTTTCTTCTTCTCCAAAAAATTCTTCAACTTCATTGGTAATTAGCTAATCATCCATGTATTCACATAATTATCAATAATAAGCACATCTTTTATGAATCATACTTACTCAAACATATTTCATGCTCACATACATATAACATCATACCATCATTCCACTTCTATTTCATACTTATTTCTACTTCACATCATATTCCACAAATCCTCATGATAGTTCACATCAAATACACACATACTCCCCGACACATTCCCGTTGTGACCGATTAAGAGCTATAGGGGTAAAATTACGATTTTAGGACGTCTCCCAAATCCTCGCGGTAGCTCCCTACAACTCCTACATGGGTTCATATTATTAGACACTGCTAAGTGCATTGGGTTAATTGGGTTTAGGTTCCAAAATTGTCGCTCTGATACCACTTTGTAACACTCTCATATACCAAAGAGCCTTACAAGACCTCCGTAGTACATAAAGACATAAATATGCTACCCTATTAAATCAACCATAATAGAACAATACTTTATTAAATAAATAGTTTAAAGTGAATTTTTACATTAACCTAAATCCAGACGGCTTACCGTCTTAAACAACAATCCAAACTCAAGACAATGATAAAGTAAAGAATGAATAATATAAATGTCTAAGACTCTAGATATCTCTGCGGAAGTTACAAAACGACCATGGCAATCCCATCACTTCCCAACGCAAGCTCAACGAGTTACCTATTGATCACCTGCTCACCATTCCCTTATGAATCACAACAGTTTTCTAAAACATGAACGGGGCCGGTAAGTGTATATACCGACCAATGTACAAGACCGTCAAAGTAAGCACAAGAGAAAGAGAAACATGAGGCCCAACGTAACAGTCACCTCAGCAGCATCAGGTTACCATCCATGACCTGCAAAACCACCAATTGATGTCAGACCGCAGCACTGGACATCGACAGCCCTTCTTGCCGCATCAAGATTTCCCGGAACATTAATGTGCGCATCCCTCTTGCAGCGGGAGAACTACGAGCGAACTCGGGGAGTGATTTGTCTCCCGTCGGATCACCAAAATAGTAACCAAGTCGGCACTCCAAACTCCAAACCCGAACTCCATCATCATCATGAATCAATCAAGAAGCAATATAACAATAATTCATCTTATCACAATGATTAACATACACAATTACTGACTAGGGAAACCCTACCTTTTTACAAATCCACAATTAATCACAAGCAAGGAATCAAAAGTCTTCTTTTACGAATTATCCACCTAAACATGTAATAATCATATACTCCCTCTAATTTTATATGTTGTTCCCTTTTCTTTTGGACTAAAGGATTAAGGAAATCAATTTGGACCACACAAAACACACTACCATACATTCAATTAAATTTGGACCACACAACTACTCACAAATAAGGAAAGAGGGGACATCACCACACTTAGCTCAAAATAGAAAGAGGGAACAACATGTAAAATTGGAGGGAGTAATTAATACTAACCCTTTTCCCTTTCCTCCCAATTCAATTACGGTTACATAAATTCAATACAAATAATAACAATAAACCATGTAGACGAATCATTTATTGATTGGAATCAACAAGACAAAAGGAATAGACCAGGCTTTGAATGATTAAGGATGTTTTAAGAAGTTTTGAGAGAGCTGTAAGGATTTTTAGAGAAGTTAGGGTTTTGATTATGAAACATAAAGTGAAATTATGTTTTAGTCTTCTTTAATAATCCTTAATCAGACTGGTGTACTCGTTCGAGTACCATATGTACTCGGTCAAGTGCTAACCACACTCGGCCGAGTGCCCAAGAACAGAATACTGTTCAACTGACACACCAACCTTACTCGGCCGAATATCCTCTACCCGGCCGAGTACCCCATCCACTCGGTCGAGTAGTCCTAACTCAACTGAGTACCTAGTACTCAAAACTACGGAGTATTACACCAGTAGAACAGGTACATCACAAGTGCTCCAAGGTTTTCTCACAAACTCTTTATCTATTAGTTCATTAATTTGCTTCTGCAGCTCCTGGGTTGCTCTTAGGATGACACCGGTATGCAGGTCTGTTAGGGAGTACAGATCCTGGCACAAGGTCAATCTGATGTTCAATCCCATTCATGGGAGGTAGGCCACTAGGTAGCTCTTCAGAGAACACATCTTTATATTGGGCTATCAATGGCACAACCTATGCAGGAATCTGAGCTTACTCAGTTTGCTTAACCTCATTTGACAGTAGGACCAGAACGGGTTGTTATTACTTTAGTCCATTAAGCATAGCTGTTTCTGGCATAAATAAGACCTCACTGAAACCCTCAGACATGTTAGGACTTCCATGGCTCTTCAGATTTGGTGGTAGGGGGCTAGAGTGATCTTCATACTACCATGTTTGAAGGAATAGGTGTGTAGATACCTCGTTTCTACAACTTCCGCCAACAACCCAGTGATGATTGGGCCGCATGTTTGGTACGCGAAACGATTTATAACAGTTCGTAAGTTTATCGTCAAGTAATAACTCAAACATTTGTGTCTACCCCTTGGTCGTCATATACACACCGGTACACTCGTTTTGAGAGTCATTAGAGTTCATTTGGAGTCCGGGTAAAAAACCGCTTCATATTTTAGAAACCGTTTTAAAACTCCGAGTTGGAACGCGCGGAAGATTTTGGATTTATTATTTATATATTCAAATTCTATCTCTTTTTGATAAATATATATTGTATCTTTTTAAAATGGAAGTATAGATCAACCACAATTCCGTAATAGAAACGTGGAAATCTTCCTTCCGTAGAAGGAAACTCTGGGGAAATGACGCAGCAGGTGCTGCGCCGCTTCGAAGGATTGTAGTTCATGCTGCGCCCCTTCCCTAGTCTATTTTATCCGTTTTAAGATAAGTTTGAGTTGTTCTTGAACTCTTCGTATTTTCTGCTATAAAAGGAAAGCTCCGCTCTCACTTTTAAGGCACGCGAGTGTTTCGCCCCTTCTCTTCTCTCTTTGCATTCTAGACCTTGCTCTAAGCTATCGATATCTACGTGCGTGATCAATCGACCACATAAGCTCAGTTCCTCCTGGGTACCCGTCACGTTATTCCATTGACCAATTCATTCAATCAATCAGACGAATCAATTCGCAGTTACCATGTCTTTATGCCCTTTGGGACAATCCTTTCATTCATTTAGGTGAATAAGAGAGATACACTGATCTTCAGTGTCTTCTTACACCATTAAAACCTACCACTCCATTCCATTTCTTCACCCTTGTTTAACATCTAAGAATTCGATGGATGTACACTAAGCTTAGACGGTCAAAAAATTATTTTGTTTGTATAGTATTAGTTTTTCATAATTCGCCAAGCTTGTTACTGTAAAGTGGGCAAAACTCAATCTAATTCTCAAGCAAAAAAAAAAAAAACAAAAAACGCGACTCGCGTAACCCACATGTCGCTCGTTCGACACGAAATAAAACCGGCCCCTAGCCAGTCAAAATTAATGTCGTCATGCTCTTGCATTTTGACATTTCACACGTTTCTCTGCGCGCACCTAGTGGCCCATTCTCGACAAGATTCTTCAATATGTGCCAAGGCAGTCTGAGGAACGATATCAATCTTGGACTTCCTAATGCTTGTCGAGTTCACTTTTCTGGTCGTATTTTGCATTTTGACATTTGGATATCCTCATATCGTCAGGTACAAAGCACATACTACCGTTTTCTAAGTTCATTACAAGCTCTTGTTTCGATCAATTATTCTTTTACATTTTCGAACTACGCACAAGGTTTGATTTCATTTTTTTATGAATACGTAGGCAAATTTTTTACAGGATTCAACCCGTCATTATTTTAAATGTAAATAGAAGGAAATCTGCATTTGCATTTGAAATTCGATAAGAATAATAATGGAAAATCTCATCAGTTTCTTAACTAACTTCATCTTGGATTTCCTAATCCTTGCCAGGTTCGCTTTTAGAGACGGAAGTAGACATTGCCGCCAAATGAGCACACTTATTCATTTTCTTTTGTTAGGGGAATCATTTCACTCCTTTTTCTTTCTTTCAAACAGTTACACATGTCTAGTCATTTCAAACACTTACACATGTCTAGTCTTTTCAAACACTTACACATGTCTAGTCATTTCAAACACTTATACATTTCCTTTAAAATTCTTTTTTTAGGAGGTAGCCCATTTTTACGCCAGTTTAGGCCACCAATATGCGACAAATAAATTATGTGAGTTCTATGTGATTTTCGGTAGCATGACGGCAGAAACCGTAGTCTACCAAACCTATTTTTTAGACTAACCTGCAGGAACAGAAAATACCCAACAACAGAGACACTCAAAATAGGCATGTACATCAAACTGGAGGCTCTCGCCCAAAAGATAGTCCGAAAATCCAAAACTGGGGGCTCTCGCCCAAAAAAAAATCCAAAATCCAAAGCTAGAGGCTTTCGCCTGAGACAAAGTCAAAATCCAAAATGTACAAGTCAACGGCAAAACAAAGGACAACTAATCCTCCTCACCACCCAGCCTGGCTACGGTCACCTCGAGAGCGGCTATCTTAGCGTCTCTGGCTTCCAGCTCCCTCAACAGACGAGCCATCTCCTCCTGGGACTCCGCCAACTCCCGCTCTAGGTTTCTTTGTAAAGAAGTGCCTCATTTCAATCATTTCATTTCAAAATACAATAAAGATAGAATAAAGAAGGACAGGGAATGAGAGGTTCATACCTGTCGATCCTGGCCACCTTAGAGCACCTCGATGGCCATAGCCCGCGGCCGGTGCCACTTGTAATGAAAATAAGGGTCAAATCAAATGCATTCCTATGGAATGAAAATAATGAAGATAGCCAAAGTTAGAGGCTTATTCTTTAACACCTCGGGGCAAGATGGAGGCTTGACGCCTCCCACCTCGATCTTCTGCAAAGATCAAATAACACTTTTTGACGATCGTTCGTCATTTCTCAAATTAATTCAATTCAAATACCTCGGGGTAAGCTGGGGGCTTGACGACCGCCACCTCGAGTTTCTAGAAATATCAAATGATTCTTTAATTGACGATCGTTCGTCACTTCTCAAATAATTCAATTCAAACATCTCGAGGTAAGCTAGGGGTTCGATGCTTGCCACCCTCAATCTCCTACACAGAATCAAATAACTCTTCTATTGACGATCGTTCGTCACTTTACAAATCAATTCAACAAATTATTCAATTAACGATCGCTCGTCGTTCGTCACTTCTCAAAACAGTTCAAAAAACAACAAGAAACAGAAAATGCTTGGGACACATGTGACAACCCTCGCGAATGCGGGAATGTAAAACATACAAGCATGTGAAATAATATGCGGAATTACGGTATTTTAAAAACCTTTAAACATGCAAGATATATATAACACGAGGTATGTCAAAATGTTACAAACTAACTACGGAAATACAACAAAGAGACGAGGTCTCTTAAAATGTTAGCAAAGAACAAGTGTTTAACAAAACTAGCTACTATCGTCTAGAGGTGAAACTTCCAGGGACAACGCCCGCTAGCTCACACCCGAACCCCAAAACATCGTATCCAAAAAGTCATCCAATGCAAGCAACCTGTTCATTCATGAAAAACATGAACGCCACAGTCAGTGGGGAGTAACTCCGGGTTCTCCCAGCCATATCACCTTTAACGTACATATAAGAAAACACAAAGGTAAAATCATGCATATATAGATATCCATGTGAGTTACGATAAGAAAAGATGGGCAATACGAGATATAATGATAAGATCATATGGAAATCAAATCCGAAACCATCATGTTATTCAAAGACTCGGGGAAAGACACTCTTAGGCAACCGAATACCCTCACTAGGGCTTGCATCTCACCGTTAGCGGTATAAGATTGATAAGATTGAGACTCGACATACAAACCAAGTCAATTCATGCGATGATCACATTAAATCCAACATATTATCATCCATTCACGAACCAAGACCATGACGGTGTCCAATCATGCAATGACCATGAACAAGATCATGAAATCACGCATTCAAAGACGACACAAGACGACAACTCTCACGGTAAATGAAACGCACTAGCATCGTGTACATGGCAAGTATGATTAAAAGGAGTTCACGGATGACATTTCCCTCAACTCATACACGATGACATTTCGTATATGTAGACTAATTTCCTCCTGGTAGGACGACGATAATAATACGGTCCTAGTCTAAACCTGGCCAGACTCTCGGAATAAATCATGTTCCGATTCGACACGCGATGACATTTCGCATCCAAGACTCGGTCTTACAAAAATAAACGCCGAGTACCCCAAATTCGGTAGATCAATTCACGAAAGAGGCGGAAAAGAGATCAAGCCTCATAACAAGCGGTACGCTACATGCAAATAACACCACCTCGCAAGTACACAACATTTGACGGCCGGGTCGATCAACGCATAGCGTTCAACTCCCAACAACGTAGTCGTATGCCCACTAACACATGCATTTAAGCAGTAGGATACCTCTCCGTTCCGACATTCCAGCCTTACGAACGGGAAGGTAGCCAAGGGAATGAGAATACAAAGCACAAGACAAAATAGTGCTCAAACCGTATCATTTGTAAAAACCCGACTCAAAGTGGAAACATACCAAAAACCGTCACAAAACATGTGATAGAAGCGAGTGAAATATCATATAATCAAAACATTAATATTATAAGTCGTTACGTAAAATTATACGATAAACGAACGATTGGAATTATCATTAATGAAAACCGTAAACAAAATCACAAACAAAGTCCAGCAGGAGCCAGCCGGTCAGGCTGACCGGCTGCCGGTCTACCGGCTCAGGCCAAGAGTCATAAGAAAAACCACATTGAAACAACAGCATGTCCCAGCCGGTCAGGGAGACCGGTTGCCGGTCAACCGGCTGGGACCAAAGGCATTATGGAAAATCAAAGGGAAAAGAGGGGTGTCTCAGCCGGTGGTCTGACCGGCTGCCGGTCGACCGGCTGAGACCTAACTCATGCTTAAACTTCAACGTAACAACAACAATATACAGCCACTGGCCCAGCCGGTGGTCTGACCGGCTGGGGTCCCTAGTACACGAAAATGCCTTGTTTTACCAAGGATCGACTTTTGATAATTATCGACTATCATTCTAATTCATTAATTCTCATGTGAATACTCAATAAACACCATCCATCAACAATAATACAAGTCATAAGCTTACTAACTATAATCAAAACATGTTTTCTATCCTAGAAATCACATAAAACACGTAAATGATACCGAGTAACCCTTCACCGTTACCTTTAAGCGTCTTTACTAATCGTCAAGCTCCTCTTCAATAAGGTAATAGTCTTTGTCGGGATCTTGGAGGTCACCACCTACAAATAGATCATAAAAGAAGAATAAAATTTATCTTGAGAAAGACGGAAAGATTGAAAAGCGAGAAAGACGATAATTTTATTATCAATACGGATAGAGGAAGGTAAGGGGAGAAGAATAAGACGAACTTACGTGAATTCTATCGAGTAACGAAGAAGTTACAATGAATCAAAGATCGAAATCAAAGAGGAGAGTTTTGGGGATTTCTTAAGGAGGAAGTAATTTGGTTTGATTTTGGTTGAATGATAATTAGGTTAAGGGAGTATGAGTATAAGTAAGGCAAAGTCAAACCAAAAGTAAAACTCGCCTTAAGACGGGATTCCCATGGAATCTCGCGGAAATTCCAAATACGAACTCGGAAATTCTAAATTCGACTCGGAACATAAAATCTTAATTAAAACTTAAAATTACTGAAAAGATTTCGTAAAATATTTCTACTAGAAAAAAATAGGGTACATTTCCGGGTGTTACAATCACCCCACCTTTTAAAAAGTTTCGCCCTCGAAACTTGAGGAAAATATAAATTACCTTTACCTTCAAGAATCTTGGCTTGGATAGACTTGTAGGTAAGATCATCAACTTGGCTTTCGCGGATTTCACGGAGAAACACAGGCTCGGCAATCATGGCACCAACATGAACAAATCCGCGCTCTACAAATTCCAAACTCAACCTTCGAAACTCGGCACAAAGATCAACAGGTAACACATGCATAGCATTCAAAGCATGAGAAGCCTTCCTACTAAGAGCATCGGCAACAACATTAGCCTTCCCTTCATGACACAACAACTCAAAATCATAATCATTCACCAATTCCAACCATCTTCTTTGCCTCATATTGAACTCTTTTTGAGTAAATATGTACTTCAAACTTTTGTGATCGGTGAAGATACGACAATGAACTCCAATTAAATAATGTCTCCACACTTTCAAAGCATGAACAACAACGGCCAATTCTAAATCATGAGTAGGATAGTTCACTTCATGAACTCTCAACTGTCTTGAAGCATAAGCCACCACTTTCCTACTTTGCATAAGAACACAACCCAATCCCATTTTAGAAGCATCACAATAGACATCAAAGTCTACTCCATCTTCAGGCAAAGTCAACACCGGAGCGGTAGTTAACCTCTTCTTTAACTCTTGAAACGCTGCTTCACAAGGCTTCATTCCAAAGGAATTTGGTTTCCTTCTTCAATAACTGAGTCATAGGCCTAGCAAGTTTAGAGAAATCCTTGACAAATCTTCGATAATAACCAGCTAAACCAAGGAAACTTCGAACCTCTCTGATATCAGACGGACTCTTCCAATCAACAACGGCTTCAATCTTCGAAGGATCCACCATAACACCCTCTTTAGAAATCACATGCCCAAGAAAGGACACTTTAGGTAACCAAAATTCACATTTAGAGAACTTAGCATACCCCTTCTGTCGACGTAGAACACCCAAAATAATCCTCAAATGAATAGCATGCTCTTCTTCGGACTTGGAGAAAATAAGAATATCATCAATGAATACCACCACACACTTATCAAGATACTCACTAAATGTGCGGTTCATCTGATCCATAAAGATAGCAGGAGCATTGGTCAATCCAAATGGCATTACCTTAAACTCATAATGGCCATACCTTGTACTAAAAGCGGTCTTCGGAATATCAACATCTCTAACCGGAATTTGATGATAACCCGATCTCAAATCAATCTTCGAAAAAGTAGAAGCACCCTTTAATTGATCAAACAAATCTTCAATCCTCGGTAAAGGATACCTATTCTTGATTGTAATCCGATTCAATTCACGATAATCGATACACAATCTCATAGAACCATCCTTCTTTTTTACAAAAAGAACGGGAGCACCCCAAGGCGAGGCACTTGGTCGAATAAAACCCTTTTCAATCATATCATCTAGCTGCTTCCTTAATTCTTTCAATTCAGATGGAGCCATACGATAAGGAGCTTTGGCAATTGGACCAGAACCAGGAACAAGATCAATAGAGAATTCAACATCACGCTCGGGAGGAATCCCGGGCAAATCTTCGGGGAATACATCGACGAATTCTCGAACAATAGGCACATCTTCAATACTTGGCAAAGAGGTATTCGAAGAAGTCACAACACACAAGAATGCTTGGTAACCTTTTCTAACCATACTTACCAACTTCAAAGCGGAAATTAAAGACACACCTTTACGGGGATGAGATCCCTTATAGGTTACTCTAACACCTAAAGGACTCTGTAAGAAAATCTTTTGATCACGACACTCGAACCTAGCATGATACATAGCTAACCAATCTATACACAAAATAATATCAACCTCTCTAAGGAGGAAACTTAAGGAGATTGCGGG
>JAIUZE010003875.1:0-19278 GCA_022085475.1 Heliosperma pusillum
CTTAAGTACTAGCCATCTCTGCTTAGGGGGTCGCCTAGTATAGTTTCTCATAGACGGTTATGTCATGGGACGGGGAATGGAATAGCTGTTGTCGCTAGGTCTGATCAGTCTAGGACTAGGATGTTTTCCTACCTTGTGTATAGCCTCGAGTTACAGATGACTATTGACGGTTCTAAGAACTTATGCCTGTTTGTAGAAGTATTGGTCTTTCATGTTTGTATGATTCTATGAGTTCTAGAAGGTGAGATGCAAGCCGGCTAGGATTGATATAGTTTGGATTACCGATTGTTAACTGATTCACATGATTACGTGTTGATTAGGGTTTGAGTGTATCACGGCCATGTTTCTGAGAGGAACCTCTGAGCTAGCATACCAGCTTCCCTACCTCGAGTTCTAGTTTATTATCGGTTTCACATGATAGCTTTCACATGCTAGGTTATTTGTTAGTTATCTGTTTCATAACATGAAAAGCATATCATATATGTTTAAGTTTGGTATTTTCCATATACATTGCTTTTATGTTATTCATGTTTCATTAAACTCGACATTTCGTGGCTGGGAGGACTCGGAGTTACTCCCCACTGACTGTGGCTTCCGTGTTTATATTTAATGCGGTCGAACAGGTGGTGAATGCATACATTGGGTACATTGACTAGCTAGCGAGCGAAGTATTACCTTGGACCTATATTCGGTTCTTAGATTGTATATTATTATACACTCTTTCATTTCCGTATTTATACGGGAGATATGTCTCCCGTCTTGTATATTTCTTTTGTATAATATTATTTCGTTTTGTAATGACCTTTTTATTTCGGACACCTTCAGTATGTATTTAAATTATTTTTTTTCTTTCCGCAAATTTGAGGGTGTCACAGTTTGATAAGCAACTCGTGTTGGAGTAGCTTTTCGTGGAGGGCCTCGAAACTAATTGGTGTGTCTCGGCCGCGGACCGCATCGATAACTGGTTTGTAGGACTCGTAGTCGAGACCTTTTAGAAGTTTGGACACAACATCTTCGGGATCGATTATTTTACCCAAAAGGGCGAGTTGATCTACGCAAGCCTTGACGGAATGAACGTAGTCACTTATGGTTTGATCCGTGGTTTTTATTATCGAATCAAGTTTTTCTTTTAATTGTTGTATGTGAATGCGAGACGGGTTTGCGTAGGTTTGAGCAAGGATATCCTATGCTTCTTTTGCGGTTTTGGCTCTTACGATTAGGGTTTGTAAGGCAGCGGTTATGATGCCCATTAGAGCACCAAGAATGAGTATGTCTTGCTTTAACCAAGACAGATGAGCGGGGTTAGGAGTTTCTGTTCCGGTGGTCGTTGGTATGGTGGCGGCAGGGGTTGGGGTTGAGCCGTCGAGATAGCCGAGAAGGCTAAGGCCAAACAATATGTTTGTGAGTTGAAAACGCCATGTAGTGTAGTTGAGCGGGTGTAGTTTCATGACGTGAGGGAGGTTTGGGGCCGTGAGGGGTTTGGCTGCATCGTGAGGGTTAGGGATGACGGTGTCGGATTGGGTGGTTGTCATGGTAAGAGTCGGGTGGGTGGTGGTGTTTTTCTGTTCTTTGAATGAGTGACGGTGAGGACGGAGTATGTTGGATCGATTGAGGCTCGTAGATACCATATAAGACAATAGGTTTTGGTTGTTAATGTTAATGATATTATTAACTGATAACTTTACAATATATAGTGATGGTATACAATCAAACTAGGGTTAGAGGATTTGCACAATCAAGCTAATTGTAGACTACATTATACACTTGCTATATTTACGATTATATGATGACTTCAATTGATCTTCTTGTTGTATTTGTTTTGATCTTGTGATATGTCAATATCTTTGGAGATATTGTTAATACACCTATCCCATGATTTTTTGAAATATCACTATAATCATATCCTAATTTGCACCTTCTAATTCTAGATTTCCACAAACTGAAGCAACCCCACTGTGATTAAATAAAAAGGCCTAAGGTATAAAAATAAAAAAGTTACTGTAGTATTTAATCCAAAACATATAAACAAAAAACTTTCAAGAGCAAATGCTAGATTGATACTTTCAAGTATAGAGAAAATGACAGGATAACTTACAGCCATATAGAGCGCTGTGTCGAAAACCAAAACCTGGGAAATCAATTAATTAATACTACTCAGGTAGCTCTGTTAGATATTGATGTATACTACTCCGCGTTCAGCATGTACTTTCAGCTCGAAGAAGAAATTATGATCAGATATTTATTTGCAAATTCAAGTGAAGCTACCTGTTTATATTCTCTCCAAAGGTGAGTAGGTGACTGATTTGTTCTTCTGGCTAGTTGTGCTTTTCAACTAACTCATATATTCCCTGCAGAAATAATCAACATTTCCAATTTGCTACTTTTAAATGACTAAATCTTGTGTAATTTGGACCACTTCATATATAATTGAAGTTAATTCGGTCGAATCATTAACTAAACAGATCATTGTTGATGATCAAATTGGTCACTAAGCGTATAAACAAGATGGCTATAAGGTTGTTGACGAGTTTACAGAAGCACCTCGTAAACATATACGGTATATGTAACGTAAGGGTTTAGTTTTATTGAGTTTAGTGCTCTTCCACTAGCTACTCGTACGACGGTTTTGCCGTAGACTTTGTGCTCTTAAACAATTACTTAGACGAAGTCTTTTGAGTATATATCAGAAGGGACTAGAGAAATTCAATACTATTATTTGATTGTCTTTTAAAGATGATATATGAAAATATTCTAATTCGAAAGAACATGAACAAAAACCGTCTCACAGAAGTGTAATCGATGCTCAAGAACCACCAGCATGGTTCATATCAATGAAAGAAAAACTCGAGAAAGCTCAGGAATATGCTGCAGCCCAACCATGGGAGAGATGGAGCATATATCGAATACCTTTTAGCTTAAGAAATGCTGAAGACAACACGGTTAATGTACCTCAGATGGTTTTAACCGGCTTTTACCATCAAGCAGACTGCAGACGAGCAAGTCCACTCTATGGACGGCCACAAGTGGATTGCCCTTTTATTAGACCCTGGAAAGCACTGATCACGACTTCAACATATACCAGACTCCGTAATACTTGTGACATAATCCGTAGTTTATTAATCATATTATTATTCAGATTTGATGTACAGTACCTCACACATTGTTACGTTAGATGAACAGACCGTAGGGAAATCCAGAGAGGATAACATAGAATACTGTGATGTAATAAATAGTAACAAATCCTCTGAACAAGTAATGTTATACTCCGTAGCTTAGAATACATTCATTGACCTATAATACAATCTGTAGATGACTCCCATCAGATTAATAGAGGAAGATTCCCTTACAGCTCTGCCTTTATCCTTAAATGATTTCTTCAAGAGGTGAGATAACCTTCCTCATCCGAAACCATCGGAAAAAACGTCTCTTCTGGTTGAATGGAAGGCAATAAAGCATATGTTAGATTTCATACTCAAAGTTGTAAACAAACAGATTATTTGAAACAAACTGACAAGTACTCTGATTCATATTGTCTTTAATTAGTATTATTTAAAACAAATTAACAAGTACTTATACTCAAGAAACTACTTAGCAGTCATTGTTAGCTGTGGGTCTCTTGTAAACATTGTTACCTCTCCTGTGGTAACTGTTAGAACGACCTTTACCTCTTCCCCTTCCATAACCTGACTGTGAGCCATTTCTAGTTAAACCTCTAGCTTGATAGCATTGGAATTCAACATGACCAAAAACATTGCATAGAGGACAGGTTTGTAACTTATAACATTCAGTGACATCATGTCCTTTCTTGGTGCAATGAGAACATTGTTTCAGCTGTCTCACTTCACCATCCAACCTAGGCTTCTTAGTGTTAGGTTCAAAGGAAGGGAAAGGTTGCTTAAAACTTGCATAAGCATTCACCTCTCCTAAAACATCCAGAGAATCACTGATTTCCTTTTGTTTTTCAGCCTTCTGGAGTAATCCTAATGCTTTGTTTATCTGAGGCATTGGTTCCATGGTTAGAATATGACTTTTGACAGTCTCATAGCTAGGGTTCAATCCCATGAGCAATTGAATCATCTTAGACTGTAACTCCCTGTCAAGCAGTCTCCTCAGAAATAGGCAAGAACAAGTGTCCAGAACACCACAAGTACACTGTGGAATAGGATCAATAGAATCAATTTCTTCCCAAGTTCGTTTCAATCTGCTATAATATTCAATCACAAGAGTGTTTTCCTGAACAATTGAGCCTAAATCCTTCTTTAATTGATACAACTCTAGACTGTTAATCTGACCATATCTCTCAACCAATTCTCCTCAAAGTTGTTTAGCAGAGTGACAGTATGTGACATTATCCCGAATACTTCTATCAAGAGAATATAGAATCCATTTCCTAACAAATTGATCACATCGAAGCCATTGAAAGTACTTCTTGTCAGTTTTGTCAGGCATTTTGCAAGTTCCAGTGATAAAACCTTCCTTATTTTTCGCCATTAATGCAAGCATAACCTCACGTTTCCAGTTCATGAAATCATGACCAGTGAACAACACATCAACAAGACTATTCGTAGGTTGATCAGAATTGGAAACATACAAAGGATCATCATAGAAAGCATAAGGAGATGGAACTTCAGGCGTAGTAACAACATTTCCTTGATCAGTCATTTTGTGAATTTCAATATGAAATCAAGAAGAGATTATAATGCAAAGGAATGTAGAAGCAGCAAATTATTCTGAACTTCGAAAGAAGTATGCAGAAAAGAGAAAATATAGAATTCAGTTGCTAAAAAACAACGAAATTCAACTGAAATACGAAGGAATTAAAAGAAAAATGATCGAATTTTACGCAATTGTGAATTGTAGCGGAAGCTTTTGCTGTGCTGAAAACAGAGGATCATAACCTGAGCGAATGATACCATGTGAAACTTAACCTTTCCTCCATTAATGAATCTTCAAGCTTTGTAGAGTAGAAGAACACAAGAGGTAAATAAGGAGAAGTTTATTAAGATATTTGTTTTAGTTTTTACAGCATTTGTTAACTTACTACACAAGACAAGAGGGAGTATTTATATACAAAGTTGTTAGAGAACTAACTAACTGACTAACAACCTAGTGACGCTCATTGTCTAGCTGGATACTAGCTTGAGTATTTCCACAGCCCTTTTATCAGACCCTGGAACGCACTGGTCACGACTTCAACATATACCAGATTCCGTAATACTTGTGAAATAATCCGTAGTTTATTAATCATATTATTATTCAGATTTTATGTAGAGTACTTCAGACAGTGTTACGTTAGATGAACAGACCCTAGGGAAATCCAGAGAGGATAACATAGAATACTGTGATGTAATAAATAGTAAAAAATCCTCTGAACAAGTAATGTTATACTCCGTAGCTTAGAATACATTCATTGACCTATAATACAATCTGTAGATGACTCCCATCAGATTAATAGAGGAAGATTCCCTTACAGCTCTGCCTTTATCCTTAAATGATTTCTTCAAGAGGTGAGATAACCTTCCTCATCCGAAACCATCGGAAAAAACGTCTCTTCTGGTTGAATGGAAGGAAATAAAGCATATGTTAGATTTCATACTCAAAGTATTAAACAAACAGATTATTTGAAACAAACTGACAAGTACTCTGATTCATATTGTCTCCAATTAGTATTATTTAAAACAAATTAACAAGTGCTTATACTCAAGAAACTACTTATCCAAGTTTACATGATGATATTACATACTGTATTTAAGTACTTGCCTTTTTTGTAGGTTTTTGTTCAGGTGTGTGGATAGAAGGCACCATATTCTGCGGTGAAGAAGATACATATCCTTGGCTAGCATTCACCATTTGAACTATAGCTTCACTATGGCTTTGATCATACGTCCTTCTGTTTCCTCCTCCATAAGCATCCTCATTGACTGACGGTTGAGGCCGGGCACAGTCATCAAAATTAGCGCTGATCAGTGGAGCCCTCCCATAGTTGCGGGGTGTTTGCCTCTCTTCTTTTAGTTTGTTAAAACCTGCCGTATACGATTCTTCATCCTCACTGTCCCAAGCACCGACCTTTGGCAACGGTCGACCCTCCCGAGGTGTAGGCACCTTTGTGTTTCCGGGCTGCGATATTGCCAACAACAAGGACTAATGTTATTGCAGATGAGAGGTCTTGAGTTCTGTTAAACTCACGAAAAAACTCGTGCACCACGTAGTAACATTTTAAGTTCAACTCCATAGAATTCATAACCTAGACAATAATTCTTAGGTAAGGCGGTGTAGAATAATACTCCGTATATATTTCATGATGAAATTGGGTTGAACGATGTATATTATTCTAATTCTATATGGTATAATATCCGATATCCTCTCACGTACTTCAAACTGTAAAAAAAGATGAGGGAACTTACATCCATACAGGCATCAGTCTAGGACAGCAAAGAATACTACTACTTGGTACTAAATTAAAGAGTGGATACCCAAAAACATGGAACCAACAAGTTGTTCTCGATTCAACACAGTTCCGCTGCAGTGTCTGAGTCGATACTCTTATTTCTCTAGAACCATAGGTTTTATAAACCAGCTATATATGCTCATCAAGAACTTATCATGCATCTCAAATTGAACTTGATGAAGAAATAAGACGCGTAGACAAAGGTGACTTGAGCTCGAAAAAGAAACTTTCTAAAGGGGAGGGGCCCAGAATATCATTTTCAGAGTGATTGTTTTTCAACGTTGATAATATAAAACAAAGAAATTGCGTGCAATTAATTGACTGTTTAATAATTTGTCTTCCAACGACTAAACTTAGACCAAGTCTTTTTTTTTTTTTTTTTCTAGTGGCTTTCAAGAATTCAACTGATTAAATTAGAATGTCGATTTCAAGATGATATGAACATACTCTCAGAGAGAGTGATGGAAGCTCAAGAACCATCAGAATGGGTGATATCAATAAAAGAACTGAAAAGAGGTCAGGAATATGCTGCAGACCAACCTTGGGAGAAATGGAGCATATATCGAGTACCTCGTGTAAGAATTATTATATTAATATTATTTAATTCTCTATTGTGTGGACCTAATTACTGATATTAGTTGCCTTAATTGAATAATGGTTAAATATATTGTTTCGGGTTTTTGTTATGAGTCCTAGTTTAAGTAGATTATGGTTAATAGTTACAGGCTATTAACATAACTGACTACTTATTCCATAAAGGCCCTCCTGCCACCTCTCTATATAAGTACACATGTTTGTGCTTTAACCTAATTCATTCATATCACCAACACACAAGAAAGAAAGTGAATTAGAGAATAAGGAAGGTAGGAGAAGGCAAAGCAATAAGGGTTTATTATTTATCTTTCTCAAGTAACTTTATTATCAGATCTGATGGCTGCCTCACGTAAGTACCTTTCAGTAATTATTGCTTTAATCAAGATCCTATAAAATATGTTTACATGTGGTATCAGAGCATGGTTGTGATTATAGTTGTAATTCTGATTAATGTTCTAATTATGTTTTTATGAATGAATTTAATGTTTTAATCATGATGTTGTAACATTCATTCATAATTGATTGTATACCCTTATGATAGATATTGTATCCTTATACCATAATCGTTTCCGCTGCCATAATCGAATTATTTTGTTTTTAATTGATCTATGATGATTTCTATATGATTTATGATGAATATTTGCGCTGCCCTAATTCGATTTGTATGATTTATTTTGATTATTATGCGTATGAATGCCGTCTGATTTCTAACCTACTCGATCGAGCTAATGCTCACTCAATCGAGGCGGTTTGTTTATGCTTCTGCTCGATCGAGCTAACTGCTTACTCGATCGAGTCTTTCTTGCTTTGCTTCTGCTCGATCGAGCTAACTGCTTACTCGATCGAGTCTCTTCTGATTTGCTTCTGCTCGATCGGGCTGATGGTGTACTCGATCGAGTGGTTCCCTTTTGCCTTGTTCTCGATCGTGCTAAAGTCTTTCTCGATCGAGATGCCTTGTTTATTTTTCTACTCGATCGAGCTGTTGTTTTACTCGATCGAGGACTTCCCGTGCTGTTTCTGAGATTTATCGTCTGTTTTACCGTATGCTTGTGTAATATTATGTCGTTATGCTTATAGAATTAATTTATTTAGCGTACATCATTATTATATATCAATTATACATTAGTTATATCTTATGTATCGATTAAAGGAGACCTCTGCATTATGACGTGTTGAAATTCACCACAGTGATTTCATCTCGTACGCGATAAAGATCTCATAATGTATTTAAATTGGGCATTCACATTATGTTGATGTTCACCACAGTGAACTCAAATTATGCAGTGAATATCCGACTAAGCATCTAATGGGGTGAAATAACTCGTATTAAGGTTTTACCCACAGGTACCCTAACATTAAAGTAAAACACCCAATAAAGAGAGTATTCTTGATTATGTAATTAAGCATGCGTAGGTTGTCCACAGATACTACACATTGCCTAATGAATGTTTATAAGTTACTCATTTAAGTTTCAAGTCTTAGTCATAATTGTTATTGTGTGATAAACTCAAAGCCTAATATTATGAGCATTGTTCATAATGCAGTACCGTTGCAAAGCTCCCTCAATAACTGTGTCCAAGCAGTACCACAACTTGATGGTACTAATTACTCTGAATGGAAGGAGCATCTCGAGTTCTATTTGGGTATTCTTGAACTTGATCAGGTGCTTACTGGAACAGCTCCTGCTGAACCAGCTGAAAATGCGAGTAAAGAAGTACTTGATGAGTATAAGTGGTGGAAGAAATGTGACAGTCTTTGCTTAAAATTTTTACGACTTACCACTGCACAAAACATTAAGTCCTCCATTTCGGAGACAGGCTGTACTACAGTCAGTAAGTATATGGAAATCATTAATGAACGCTTTCAGACTACCGATAAAGCGGTAGCTGGAAGACTTATGTCTGAACTTACCACTGCTAAGTATAATGAGAATGTTACCACCATGCAGCAACATGTGTTGCATATGACGAATCTGGCAGCTAAGTTGGGAAAACTGGGCATGAAAGTTGAGGATCCGTTCCTTGCCCAGTTTATAATCAACCCTCTACCAGATAAGTTTGATGCTTTTCACCTTCATTACAACACCGTTAAAGAAATTTGGAGTGTTAATGAATTGACCAATAAACTGGTTCAAGAAGCAGCAAGAATCAAACAGAAAGATGAGGCTGATGCCTCAAGTAAGAATGGTGGTTTACCCCAGGCACATCATGTGCATCATGCAAGCGGGAAATCTACAGGTAAGTTTGGAAACAGGAAGGGCATTAAGCCAAGCCATTCTGATAAACCGTCTGCATCTGGCGTAAAGAAGGAAATTAAGAAGCAGGAAAGTTGCTTTTTCTGTAGAAAACCTGGGCACTTTCAGCAAGACTGAATAAAGCGTAAGAATTGGCTCGAAAAGAAGGGTAAGCCTTTGGCTTTAGTATGTTTCGAATCAAATTATGTTGAAGTTCCTTCTAACACTTGGTGGCTAGATACAGGCTCTAATGTACACATTTCGAATTCCTTGCAGGGATTCCTTATGACAAGAACCATAAATCCAAATGAGGCCTCCTTATACATGGGGAATAAAGAAAAAGCCTCAGTAGAAGCCATTGGAAGATTTAGCTTGGAATTAAGCACTGGATTTAAGTTGATTTTGGAGGATACACTTTATGTTCCCTCCTTCGGACGCAATTTAATTTTAGTTTCTAAGTTAGATAATAGTGGCTTTAAATTATGTTTTGGACAAGGTTGTTTCAGTATGTATCTAGACAATATTTATGTTGGTTATGGGATTTTAGAAAATGGATTATATCGTATTTATTTAGATAAATTGTTTTCAGAATCTCTTTGTGTTTCTTATAATGTTTCTCTGCATAATAATTTTGGTTCGAAACGTGGAAGATGTAATGATAGTTCCTCCTTCTTGTGGCATAAACGTTTGGCCCATATTTCAAGAGAAAGAATGAACATATTGGTTAAAGACAATATGTTACCTTCTCTTGATTTTACTGATTTTGGGACGTGTGTGGAATGCATTAAAGGTAAGCAAACCAAACACACCAAGAAAGGGTCCACAAGAAGCACTGCGTTATTAGAAATTATACATACAGACATTTGTGGTCCTTTTGATGTTCCCTCCATGAGCGGAGAAAAATATTTCATCACATTTATCGATGATTATTCACGTTATTGTTATCTTTACCTTTTGCATGAAAAATCTCAATCAGTAAACGCCTTAGAGGTTTACATTAAGGAGGTTGAAAGGCAATTGGGAAAGAAAGTGAAAATCATAAGGTCAGATAGAGGTGGTGAATATTATGGCAAATATGATGAATCAGGACAACATCCTGGTCCCTTTGCAAAACTCCTTGAAAGTTTGGGTATTGTCCCTCAGTACACAACTCCTGGTTCTCCATGGATGAATGGTGTAGCTGAGAGGCGTAATCGAACCCTATTAGAGGCTGTAAGGACAATGATGAGTAATACCAACTTACCCATGAAGTTGTGGATGCATGCCCTTATGACTGCTGTGTATGTTGGAAACCGGGTTCCCAGTAAGGCAGTTTCAAAGACACCATTTGAACTGTGGAAAGGGTGGAAACCAAGTCTTCAACATTTGCATGTATGGGGATGCCCAGCAGAGACACGCATTTATAATCCACATGAAAGGAAACTCGATCAAAGAACCATTAGTGGGTTCTTTATCGGTTATCCAGAAAAGTCTAAAGGGTATAGGTTTTACTGTCCTACACACAGAACAAGAATTGTAGAAACCGGAAATGCCAAATTCCTTGAGAATGGCGAAGTTAGTGGGAGTGATCAGGTAAGAGATGTCATAGTCAATGAAGTTAGGGTGGCAATTCCAGCTTCTCTGCCCCCAATTTCAATTGATGAAGTTCCACATAATGATAATGTTGACCCAGTCAATATTGTGGAACCTAACGTTGATGACCCTCCACTCCCGAATGATAACATTGCCACTGAAGTTGTTGATACAGCCCCTGAAATAGTATTAAGAAGGTCCACAAGACCTAGAAAGCCACTTACTTCAGATGACTATGTGTATCTACAACAATGTGAATTTGACATTAGTATTGATAATGATCCGGTTACGTTTTCACAAGCTATGAATTGTAATGATTCCGATAAATGGATTAATGCCATGAAAGAAGAGATGGAGTCTATGGCTAAGAATGAGGTCTGGGAGTTGGTCAATTTACCAGTAGGTCATAAGGCTGTCGGCTGCAAGTGGGTCTTTAAGACCAAGCGCGACTCCTCGGGTAATATTGAACGACATAAAGCCAGACTAGTAGCTACAGGCTTTAATCAGAAAGAAGGCATTGACTATAATGAAACCTTCTCTCCAGTTTCTAAGAAGGATTCATTACGAATCATTTTAGCTTTTGTAGCTCATTTTGATTTAGAGCTACATCAAATGGATGTGAAAACGGCATTCTTGAATGGGAGTTTGGAAGAAGAAGTCTACATGGCTCAGCCTGAAGGCTTCATTATTGATGGCAAAGAGGACAAGGTCTGTATATTAAAGAAGTCCATTTATGGACTTAAGCAAGCTTCTCGATAATGGTATATTAAGTTCCATAATACCATTACTTCCTTTGGGTTTCAAGAAAACACTGTTGATCAGTGTATATACCTGAAGATCAGTGGGAGTAAGTTTGCATTTTTGGTCCTATATGTCGATGACATACTTATAGCAAGCAGTGATTTTGGAATATTACGTCAAACTAAAGATTTCCTATCAAGCAACTTTGAGATGAAAGATATGGGAGAGGCGTCCTATGTGATCGGGGTGGAAATATCTCGAGACAGATCACAAAGAACATTAGGGTTGTCTCAGAAAGCCTATATCAGTAAAGTTTTAGAAAGATTTAACATGGTAAAATGTAATCCCAATGATGTTCCTATTCATAAAGGGGATAAGTTCAGTCTAAGTATGTGTCCTAAGACTGAGCTAGAACGAAATACCATGAAAAACTTTCCTTATGCATCTCTGGTTGGAAGCTTAATGTATGCGCAGGTCTGTACAAGACCTGACATAAGTTTTGCAGTAGGTATGTTGGGTCGATATCAGTCCAATCCTAGAATGGGTCATTGGAGTGCGGCTAAGAAGGTTTTAAGGTACTTAAAGGGAACAAGGGACAAAATGCTCACTTATAGACATACTGATAAGCTCGAGGTTCTTGGATATGCTGACTCAGATTTTGGAGGATGCGTGGACTCAAGGAAAAGCACTTTTGGTTATGTGTTTGTTTTAGCTAGGGGAGTAATCTCCTGGAAAAGTGCTAAACAAACAATTATTGCCTCGTTCACTATGGAAGCTGAGTTTGTAGCGTGCTTTGAGGCTACCATTCAAGCTTTATGGTTGCGGAATTTTCTCTCAGGGCGTAGCATTATGAATTCTGTTGCAAGGCCGTTGAGAATTTATTGTGACAATACCGCAGCTGTCTTCTTTTCGAAGAATGATAAGTATTCTAAAGGAAATAAAGCACATGGAAATGAAATACTTGTCAGTTAAGGAGGAAGCTCGGAAAAATACTGTGTCAATTGAGTACATTAATATTAGTGCTAATATAGCAGATCCTTTAACTAAGGGATTACCTCCAAAGACATTTTTGAAGCATGCTATTGATATGGGTCTGGAGGATAATCATTAAGGCTTTTCTTTTATGTATGGATCATGCTAGTGCTTTGTAATAATGACACTTATGTTTTGATTAATCGATTTATGTTTTATTATGATGATGAATTCCGAACACTTTTCTGTATCGTATTATTGTTATTGTATACATTATTGTTGCACGATTAACAGAATTAGTCCTTTTCCTCAAGGACATTATTTGGGGATTATGTTTGCTCCTTGTACAGACTGATTATTCTAAGTGATTGGTCCGTAGTACATGGAAGGACCACTTCTCTTTTATAGTAGTGTCTCCGCCATGACTCAACCAGTTGTTCAGGGATGATCAGGGTAATTAAGATAAACCCATTATGTATTTATTTAACCGTCTACGCGCCTTATGTTATAATTAAGGGTGACATTATGTTTTAATCAGTAATATGGTCCAAGTGGGAGAATGTAAGAATTATTATATTAATATTATTTAATTCTCTATTGTGTGGACCTAATTACTGATATTAGTTGCCTTAATTAAATAATGGTTAAATATATTGTTTCGGGTTTTTATTAGGAGTCCTAGTTTAAGTAGATTATGGTTAATAGTTACAGGCTATTAACATAACTGACTACTTATTCCATAAAGCCCCTCCTGCCACCTCTATATATAAGTGCACTTGTTTGTGCTTTAACCTAATTCATTCATATCACCAACACACAAGAAAGAAAGTGAATTAGAGAATAAGGAAGGTAGGAGAAGGCAAAACAATAAGGGTTTATTATTTATCTTTCTCAAGTAACTTTATTATCAGATCTGATGGCTGCACCACGTAAGTACCTTTCAGTAATTATCGTTATAATCAAGATCCTATAATTTATGTTTACATTTCAGTTTCACACCATACTTCAGGTTGACCTAGTGTGCAACAAAGATATCGGTTGTTGGTTCCGGCGTGCAACAAAATGAAGAAGATAAAGAAAAAAATTAATTACCATGAACATGGTATTGGATAGCAAGATGAAGAAGAGTTTCCTTAGACTGATTAGCTACACTAGCAACATAATCATCCTTCTGAACCAAATACATGGCCATGCAAACGTTACTATAAAGAAGCGCAACATGAGCCGGCGTATTGCCATCCGAATTCACCATCCTCCACGGGAGCACCAGATCGCTACCACCAGCATCTCCACTACATTGCGCCGAGAAAAACTCACAAAGTCGGTCAATGACGACAGTCTCCTTCCCGACCTGGGCCACAATGTGAAGCGGAGTATTCCCTAGACAGTTCTGGTCACGTAATAGTGACTCACAAGTAGAACTAGGGAAGCTGTTGAGAACAGCTTTGATGAAATCTAGTTGCTCGTTTTGGGCTGCTATGTGTATTATATTGTCTTCTTTGTATGTTTTCCTTAGTAAATGTTGTTGTTTTTTGTTGCTGAATATGGTTAAGTCACCGTTTACTGCTGCATTGTAAACATCCTTCTCCATTAATTTAGACATTATTGCTAATTTCTTTGCTTTTTGTTTTGGGAGAAATTTGTAGATTGATCATGAAATGAGGATACGATCGACTTTATAGGTAAAAATATTACGATAGTTTTTTTTTTACATCATTTTTAATCCAATTTATTGGCGACATGAAGACAAAATCAAGAGGATATATTCAGCTCTTTCATCATAACCTGAGATCGTTGATATTACCAAATCTTATTTTTTGTTAGAGTTATGGTCGGTTGAACACTTCAACCAATTCTTTATATATAATTTCTATTAGATTTTATATTATCGAATTTGTCTTTTAGAAAAAAAAAGTTTACACTTCATTAACGAATTTGTGTTTTTGTGACAATGCTTTGCATACCATGTACTCCTTACTTAGTTTCAGTTAGATTGCGTTTAATTTAGTTTAAATTTTATAAGTTTATCTTAATTCAACTAGTTATTTACTTTACTTTACTTGGGTATATTAAAATTGTATAAATTGAGATTTTTTAAATGGAAAAAGTCCCTAGGTCCTGTTTTTTCCAGCTTAATTTCAGCTCGTCTCTATTCAACATAGTTTAATTTAATTTTAGTCAGTTCTATTTAACTCATGTTTTCACAAAATTAAGTCTTATTTCAACTTCATCCACTTCAACTCGGTTCTATTCAATTTAGTTCAATTAAGCTTACCTTCATTTAACTCATTTCAGCGGAAAAAAAGGTCCTTGTCCTATAGTGAAAAGTCAACTTGTTGACTTGGCCCAATGAATAATGCAGCTCATCGAAGGAAAACGGCAAGCCGACAACAGTGCACATCTCATTTGTGATTTACATGAACAATTGAAAGGGCATCTTGTGTTGATATCAAAGCTATTTGTACATTTGTCAACCCATCTTTCTTTATTACCGAGTAGGAGTTTTTAATTACGTACTTAAATTAGTAAATTACACGTTACTAAAACTAAGTTTATTCGTAAGAATATGAGTTTTAATAATATAATCTAATATAATAGTATATTATTAAATTAAAAGTCAAGGGATGCTAATGGAATGACATAATCATATAACAAGTTATATACTATATAATCTATATAAAAATTATAAAAGAAGAACCAGCAGGGGCCTAGCTACCTTGTAGCAAGGGGTAACACTTGCTACCCCAAATCCAAAAATATCGATTTAAAAATTAAAATCTGCTACGTCAAAATAGCTGGCACATTTATGCAAACAAATAGATAATAACAAGCGCAAATAATAGACATAAAATGTGAGTAGCATAGTTTGTGTAATTTGGTTGATTTGTTGTGGAATGTCAAGGGTTCAAGCCCTCTTACAACCATTTGTATTATTTTTTCCTTCCCAAACAATTACTCACTGCATTAAATGTTTTTAGAAGTTGATAATGAATTTAATTTCGTGCCATTTATCTCCTTTAAACTTTATTGATTTACTTAAATTTAACTAGTTTTAATCCCGTGCAAAAAAATGCACGGGTTATTTTTAAAATCTCAATATGCAAAATATGTTAACTTATACGGATATAATTAGAGTTACTGTTCTCAACTAATAATTAAATGACATAGATGATGTATAATTATAACATACTCTTTTAAAATTTTAAACTCGTGCCAAATTAATTTATTACAGTATGTTTCTAATCCATAATATTGACCTTTTATTTTTTTTACTATACATTTTTCAAGTTTTTTAATAAAGTAATATTTATTTGAGTATTTTTTTATGGTATTCTTGAGTTTTTTTTACACTATAGTACCTGTTTAATATAGTAATTATTTCATTTTGATTACGCCTTTTCCGATTTTTAAAACCTTTGGGCCAGTCTTTTTAATTTCTATCTTTACTAAGTGTTGATTTTTCTTTTTTTTTGGATGTATATTTTAAATTTTATTACTAACAAAATTTTAGATCTAGTCATTCGAACGGATAAAATATTTTTAATTATTTCATTTACATATATGTGTATTGATTGGTGTATGTATGTATTGCTTGGAAAGGTTTAAAAAAGAAATTACTTCACCTAAAACTTAGGAAACCAAGATAAAAATTAACTTTGAAATAGAGGAATTAAATCCCACAAAAAAACGTGGGGGCCAACATCTCAACAAAAAAAAAAAAAGTTTGTCATTTCACTATCTTAAAACCAGGAGCCAATAAAATTTGGCTAAATGTTTTTGCTTTTATTACTAGTAGATTTTCTGATTTTTTTATTACGGTATTTGTGATTCATTTTTCCGATGAATTAATAAGTTCGTTGTTTCTATTTCTATACTAATGACTTTATTTTATAGATGAGTATTGCCTCTTGAGAATAATCTTTATTTTCAAAATTATATAAAAATTTAAAATGGGAAAGGGTTATTGATATTCACAAATTTTCCTTTCAGACGGCCATTTCCGTCTGAAGCCTTCAGACGGAACATATGTGACCATTTTATGGTCAAATGTAAATGGTCACATATGGCCCGTCTGAATGTTTCAGACCTAAATGGTTGTTTGAAACGAGACTTATTGATTAAAATAAGGGAAGTAACTTTATTTTGTGTACCTTTAAAACAAATTTAAATTTTAAATAGTAGCTAAATAATGAAAGTATTGCTTGAGTTATAAGTTATACGGAATAACAAAGAAATGAGAGCTTGTTACTTTGTTAGATTTGACGAAATATAACGAGATAGTACGTAGCATTTATTGGATTCTTGATTGCTAATTATATATGAATGTAATAAAGATTTATATTGCAAAATTCGATCTCTAATTTTGTAAAACACGTTATAGGTCAAAAAATTTTGCTACCCTAAGTTTTAAATTCTAGCTCCGTCCCTCAGAACCAGCCAGGTTATCCTATACATGTGTCGCTTCTACTGCAAAATTTTTGGGTAAGTCCATTTGTTTTTACGGTTGTTCTTGCTTGCGACGGATCGGATCTTGCGACGGGTATTTTGTGAGAGAAAATGGGTAGAGGGGACAAGGTGGGGCATCCCCCATGTGCTCTTCACTCAAACTTAATGGGTATTTTGTGAGAGAATATGGTATCCGTCTTAAGCTTGTGACGGATAGTGTCCGTCACAAATGAGAATTTGTGTTGTTTTTAAGTAGCTTAACCATTTACTAAGGAAAACATACAAAAAACAAGAGAGTTCTCTTCAATTTAAGAGCCCAAGTAGCTTATCCATTTAGACAAGAGTATAGCATTTTTGAGAGAGGAAAAAATAGGATGATGACGAAGAGGGTGAACGATTATGTAGATTGAAAAGAATGGGATTGATTTTAAGTAGCTTAAAATATAAGGCATGGATAGAATAATCAGTAGGTCTCCCTTGTGACGGGTCGGACCTTGCGACGGGTTTTTCCTCTAACAAAATGGGTAGAGGGAACATGTGGGGCACCCCCCATGTGCTTCCCCTTTTCCCTTAAATGGGTCATTTGTGAGGGGAAGTGGTACCCGTCGCAAGCTTGTGACGGATACTGTCCGTCACAAACAAGAATTTGTGTAGAATAATTACTTGGGCTCTTAAATTTTGGGTAAATCCATTTGTCACAAGTAATAAATTAATTAAAGGAGTATTATTATTAGTGAATGATTACTAACATTTATTTATGAAATATAGTTACTAATATTTATAAAAGGTTATTATTAAATTATTAACTTTCATCCAATTGTATTATACTTACTTCAATAAAATAATTATAACTTAATATAATAATGTTTTTTAAATATTTCTTTGAAGAATAATGTTTAAAACATGTGTGTGCAGTGTATACGAGATTATGAATAATTTTTAAAATTGTAGTGTTAGTGCACTTTATAAAAGACTAATGTCTTAATATTAACTCTTCATTTGAACGTAAGTTATTAAGAGACAAAAATGGCTTTCGTAATAGGATGAACTAAAATGAAAGGCCTTATAGTCGGAGTCCTAAACAAGAAATTACAATGCGAGTAATATGAAAATGGTGAGAGAATTAGTAGATCCCCAAGTATCAAATTAATAGACCTTCAAAAACAGCTCGGGTAGTCGGGTGGACTAGATTGATAAGAATATAGGTTGAGTTATACGGGTCTTTAGCTGGACGGGGGTAATAATATGGGTAAAAAAAATATTTTTCAAAATAAAAAATAAATTTAGTCAATATTTTTCAATATTGCTAATGAAATTTATCAAACTAAAATCTCAATTATGACTTGATACAAAATTTAATAATATTATCAACCAATAATATTTTAAGGGTCCTGATTTTCGCAGTACACATTTTACTCATCTTAGTACACTATTGACAATTATACCCCTCTTATTTCCTATCTCATTTTCCCTCTCTAATCTCTCTCTAATATTTTTCTCTCTAATCTCTCTCTAATATCTTAGTACAAAAGTGTACAAAAGTAATCAATCTTGTACTAAACAAATGAATTGGAATACAATACATTAACAAAAATAATCAATCTTGTACTAAACGAATGAATTGGAATACAATACATTGTACTAAACAAAATGAAATTGAATACAGTACATTGTACTAAACAAATGAAATTGAATACAATACATTATACTAAATCTTCATGATACAGTACATTGTACCCAACCTTGTACCATCACCGGACCCGCCACAACAACTGCCACCCGCCCCAACGCCGGCTGCCTGCCACTCGCCCCAACGCCGGCCGCCTGCCAAAAGCCCCAACGCCTGCCGCCGGCCGCCTGCCGCCTGCCAAAAGCCCCAGCGCCGGCCGCCTGCCAAAAGCCCCAGCGCCGGCCGTCCTAACAACGTCTGCCCCAACGATGGAGGTCCGACCCTAGCATATCTAAGCAGGTGGTACCGGTCGCCGGAGGTGGTCGCTCAACGACAGAGGTGGGGTCGACGGTTGGGGGTTTTGGTGGTCAACGCCGGACTGGGTTCTGTTGCAGCCAGTGTCCTCCACAGTTAGTGCAATAACATAAATAAATCTCTGTAGGTTCACATGGAATACTTCGTATAATAATCAGTTGATTAACGTTTATCAATAACGGTTGGCTTGCTAGATAAGTTTGACGTTATTGTCATACTGATGGCGGTAATCAACTGGTCCCTAAAAGTCACACCTATTGGATGTGTTCGAGAAATATGATTATTTGA
>JAIUZE010003877.1:0-81721 GCA_022085475.1 Heliosperma pusillum
ACTTGGGACAATTGCGTTTCCAATGTCCCTTGCCTTTACAATAAAAGCATTCGCCTTTGGCTTGCTTCTTACCCTTAGCCTTGGCATTGCTATACATAATAGCTTTGCCCTTTCCTTTTCCTTGCTTCTTAAATTGGGCTTTGGCTTTTCCCTTCCCCTTTTGAACCCCTAGCTTTAAGTTCTTCAATCTCATTGTAAGAACATCCTTTTGCTCACTCCCACTTGCTTCCATATCCCTTTTGACTTGGGTAAGGAGAGCATGGAGCTCGTGAAAGCTCTTATCCATGCCATGCATGTTATAGTTTGCCCTAGTTTGGGCAAACTTTGGAGGAAGTGAGTGAAGGATGCGGCCAACCGCAAGCTTCTTAGGAATTTTGACCCCTAGACGATCTAGAGTGTCAACATGTTCCACCATCTTAAGCACATGTGGACCAACCTTTTGGCCCCTCTCTAGCTTGGCTTCAAAAAGCCGAGTCATAGCATTGTATTGGCGAATCTCGGGTGATTGAGAAAAAGCCAATGTCACCCTAGAGAATATCTCATATGCTCCAAGGGTGATGTATTGTTGCTTAAGGCTTGAGGACATCGACCAAATCAATACCATCTTGACGTCGTTTGCTACCTTAAGGTATTCCTCATAGGCGGCTTTGGCCGCATTAGTGGCTCTTGGGCCGGGTTCATTGGGAGGTGCCTCGGTCAAGTAGCGCAAAACGTTATCCGATAACCCGCACTCTTGATCGTTTGCTCCCACTCGACGAAATTAGTTCCATCGTCTTTTAAGATGCATTTGTCCATAACGGACCTTAGCCATGAGTCTTTTCCTAGTTGAACGGTGTTGTTATTGTTTGCCATTGCGAATTATGAATAACTACAACAAAATTAGGAAATATTAACATTCATTGTTTTAATCAATTTTACTTGTATAACCAATTTAAACAAGTCACTCATATAATGACCCCTCACGAAATTATATAAGCGATTCCGAGACCCGCATTTTAGACAAAAGAACATGTTATGCAACTTTTATGTAAAAGACGGTAAGTCAACTTTTGACTAATTCTACTCCTAGAACTCTCGGTCGACGGATTTCAACTAAACCCATCTCCTAGTCCCAAGATAACGCTTATCTTGTTGAGTCCAACCCAATTTAGGCGTGTGATCGTATCACCCTACTTACCCGAGGTAAAAAGGTCCACGTTGTGGTTGTTCTAATTAACACGGGGTTCATAGGTGCTTCAATTGGTAAGGCTAAATCTCAATTCCTTTTTAAGTTATGTGAGAGGTCTTGCCAATTTTAGTTATTAATTCCCTATAAGTGAACTAAGTCGGCGAATTTTGAATAACGTTGAATTGACAATCGATAAATAAAATGCATGTTGGTGATTTTGGCATGTGCGGAAAAATAAAGCAAGCAATCAAATTAAATCCTAGTATGGCCACCTAGCTAATCTAATTAACTAGATGATTACAAATCGGAAACCAACTCCTTGGTCCCTTGCCTCTTCATGGAACGCTTTCCAATATGGCACCGTCTTTTGGAACACCGACTTTGGGAATCACCGTCTTCACAATAAATAATTACAAAAATACAAATGAATACATAGCAAATTCCTATTATACATTTGATCTATAAAATGAAATTATTAATTATTACAAAACGGCGATACGAAATCGCAATAAATTACAACCAAATCGGTATTCCCTTACATTACGGGTAATACCGATTAAAAATAATCTAGGCCATACTAGGTACAACTTGCAATAAAATAAATAAATGACATTCATTCATTCAACAACATAAATAAAAATGCTGTAATATCATGCCAAAATCACCCTCAACACTTGTCATGTTCATTCTAGCTCGGTTTTTACGAATTTTATCGATTTTTATCTACTAAAAATCAATAATCAACACTTAAATCGTATTTAAGCTCAAACTAATTATCTAAACTGATTTAGAACTCAAAATTAGTCCCCACTAATTTCACTTGTTTTTAATTAGTTTGATTTGATCGCATTTGCTATTTAAAGAGGTTTAATCATAACTTTTATGAATTAAACCCAAAATAAAATGAAAAATCATTAAAATTGAAACAAAAATATTTGTACATACTGGAACACTTCCAGGAACCTCAAGAACAAAAAACATTTGCCCAAAAATTTGAAATGATTTTATGAACAAATAGCTTTATAAGAATCGGTTTTTATCAAATAAAAACCAACTAAAATAGTAAAATGATGAAAAAAAATTTCAAATTTTACCAGGATGATATAAATAATATTTTAAAATGTAAAAAAATTTTGAACTCCAGAAAGTCTCGTTTCAATTTTAAGAACAAAATAACTCCTTTAAATCGATTTTTATCCAATAAAAATCAATAACCATGCAATACATGACTAAATGTCACGAAAATTTACATACAATATGTACAACCATGCATGTGAGAACATATTAAAAATTTGAGGCCAGATTCAACATGCAACTATTTTTAGTTAACTTTTAACATAAAACCGCATGCTAACTCGATTATAAAGGCCATAAAACATAATAAATAGCAAATTAATTCGTAAATTCACCAAAGTTGACCAAAAACATTTTGAGGTCAGTAGGTATGCATGCAAATCAGAAAATTTCGTGAAAACCATTTTTAACATAAATTTTCGATTTTTACTCAAGTTATCGTATAACCCGATTTTAATGCTTAAAATCAACATGCATGCTACAAGCTAGCTCTGATACCACATGAAAGTTCATAGACCCTAATTAGACTCCTCTAATTAGTTACTAAATTACTTGTTAATTTAGTGTTTAATAAAGATCTATGTAACATGCATGCAAATTAAAATGCATAATAAAAAGTAAGAAGAAATTTCCTTACATTGGGAAATTTCGGTTATATGGGCACAACAAGAAACACCTTTCTTGTTGTTCTTGTGCTAGTAAGAAAAAGATGATCCTCCTTGTAATCTTCAAATTAGAAGACCTCCTTTGAGATGCACCCAAGAGAGAACCCAAACTAATCACTTGGTTTTTGACTAGAAAACACAAGTGAAAAGATGAACTAATATTAGATTTTATTACTACTCTAGTAATAGGAAAATATTAGTATTTGAGAGGTTTTAGAGAGATGAGGATTTTTAGGAGATAAGCATGCAAATAAGAATGAACAACCAAGCAAAATGAACAACAAAGTTGTCCTTTTAAGGACACTATGGTCCGGCCATCATGGCCTATGTGGCCTCTTATTTTTGCTTAAAATAATCCCATGCCAATTGGTTGAGTGTAGATGTGAGTAAGGTTATGATCATGTGTCATAAACATGACATGATAACAAGATGTAGTGTAATACAAGAAACAACAATCATCATGTTGTACACTACCAATTTCGGCACCCACTAGTGTCATGTGGTCCATTTTGATTTTTGATATTTGTCTCACAAATACTTATAATCATATGATTAATTATCTTGTATAATTAAGAGTTAATTTGATCATATAACAATTATATGACTCAAATCAATAAATAATATACACTTAACTTTTAAGTGATATTTTATCATTATATCAATATATAATGGGTCCCACAATGCCTAGTTAGTTTATTTTACAACTCCTTATAAATATAATTAACTAATCACCTCTACCTCAAATTATATGCATAACCTCAACTAATTTAATGAGTTAACTATTAATCATTAGATTAAATCTTATTTAATCGTATTAAAATAAGACGTAAAATTTATTCATTCCGTCATTATCGTATAATTGACTAATAAACTTATCCGAATGAGTTCGTAACTCATTTCCAATAATAACCTCTTGTAACTAAACATATATCAAATCTATATCAAGTAACTAATTAATCTGTCGTATCCAAATAATTAGATTTCTGTTTGGGTCCAATCCTATAGGTGTGAACGACAGGGGGTCAGTTGACTACGCCGTCATACTACATAAACGTCTCCTCTAGTCCACTGAACCGTTATCGTTTAACGTTACTCAACTGCCGTGGAGTATCAAATACTGTCATCCCACCATAGTCCAAAATGAGATTTAAATATAAATGCACTATTGTGGAGGACACTTGCTCCCACCACTTTGGTCATCTGTGCTTGCTTATGTATGGTGTTATGGTTACTTGAACTATAACGCTATGTTTGTATATTATCTTGGTTACTCTCATTGTTTGATGAGTAGAGCAGTCAGTTAAACTGTTCTATGATTTGAGGTTGGACAGTCAGTTAAACTGTTCTATTGAGTTGAGCCGTGATGTTGTTCACGCATGTTTTGTACAGTTAGTTAAACTATGCATTTGTTTGTTGGCTAGTTCGAATAGATGACGGTAGTATCAATTAAATACTATCGGAATAAATCAAGAGTCGTCCTTCGGTGGTTTATTTGGTCTATGTTCGTGGGTGGCTAGAGAGATCAGTTAAATGCTCTGGGTCCCGAGTGTCGCTCGATGTACAATTAATGCATCGAGAGGTCTAGCTAGGTCTTAGGCATATAGGCAGTGGTGATACGCTATACATAGTACCGTGGAGGCAATGGTGATACGGTCCACAACTGACAGAGGCAATGGTTATACGCTCTGTCAAGTTAGAGGCAGTGGTTATACGCTCTAACAGGCGTTCACTCTATTCGTTATGCTTTGTTGCTAGCATTGTGCCTTATGTTGCTATGGATCGTGTGCTACTTTCGGTCTGGGATGTATTCATGGTCTAGTGGTTGCATATGGTGTAGGTTTGAAGGATTGCATTCATGTAGGTTTTGTTCAGTCTTGGTAAGTTCCAATGTATATCATATTGTATAGATTGCTTCACATGTCATTTATGATTACTGCCTGTTGTTATAGATTGTTATTAATTCAGCCTATTGTAAACATGAGTGCGAGAGCATCTAGTTACTCCCGACTGATTGTCGACCTCCATTCTCAGGTTGAAGTGATTGCTGCTTGTTTGGATGCTTGGGCTGGAGAGACTCGTGGCGAGATTAATAAACTATTTAGGAACTTAAATCTAGTTTGAGAATAGTTATAATGTAATAGTTTATATTTGGATTTGAGTATCGATCCGGAATGGTCAGGTGTTTCCGCCACCTTGACCCTTGTTTCATCTTTATATTCTGATGAATTATTATTATTAGGTATCTTTTTCTTTAAAAAAATCCGGGTTGTTACAGTTGGTATCAGAGCGAACACGCTCCCAACTCTTGCTTAGTAAATGACTAAAATAAATTGGCTTAGTTAAATTGAGTGAGAGTAAATGGGTAGAAACCAATAAGGACCTTTTATGTACTTTGATACGTGATTCTCTTTACTTGCATATGTAACTGTATGATTAAGAAATGTGTAGAGTGTGTGTTAACATTTTATGGTTATGTTCCACTCACTTTCGTATTTGGTCTTATTTTCATATTTGATTAATTTGTTATATTTTACTATGAGATAAGATTAGAATATAGCCCGTTACTTAAGAGTTATATTATAGAGTTAGTTCATTTAAGCCACTTATTTGAGGATCCGAAGTTAACCTGTAAAGGTCGGAGATACTGCGTTGGAAGTGCTTATCATGATTGTGACTGATATAGTGTCATTTCACCCTACATTTTCACCTCCTTTTGTCTCGTTTTGCTTGCCTTTGACGCTCCCTAAGAGCGTTTCTACGTGTTTTACCTTCTTCTAGCATATTTCTCGCTTTTATCGTGTTTTTGTAGGTAAAACGTCATTTGAGGCGATTTCTACCAAGTTTTGATCAACAAAGAAGAAGGTGAATCACTCGGAGGACCCACGACATACCTTGGGGGCCCCACATACCCTTGGGGGTCCTACTCGATGCGCCAAAGCCCTCTCGAGTCAAGGGAAGCGAAACCCGGACAGAAGTAACAAAGTCAAGCAAAGGAAGAGGGACAAGAAAGTTTTCACGGGCGTGAAAGGCATCTCAAGGTCGTGAGATGCCTTTCCAAGAAGGTTGATTATTGTATATTTCAGCTCACGGCCGTGAAACTCATTTCACGGTCGTAAAAGCTCAGTCACGGTCGTGAAACTTGTTTCACGGTCGTGACTTGTTCGTGAAAGAAGACCTTGCTCTGCCACTAATCTCACGACCGTGACTTGGAGTTTCACGGTCGTGAGACGTGTTTCACGACAGTGAAACCTATTTCACGGTCGTGACTTTGCCAGTCCATGAAGCTTCTCGAGGCCCATCTTTCCGTCATTTTGTAAACCTATAAATAGACCCCCTTATGTAATTAAAGGGCACGAAACCCTAGACTCAAATTAGTCCTCCTAATTAGTTTAATCTTTCCTCAATTACTCTTTAATTAGTTTTAAATCAAGTGATGTAATTGGATTTCTGGGTTTTGTACTTGAAGATTGGTGAAAAAGTCTTCTCCTTTACCAAAGAGCTCCTCTTTTGTTGTTCATCTTTTGCCTTAATTAGTTGGTATATCTTCTTAATCCCTTTTCTTATATTGTAAATCTTATCATTTCATTACTTGTTTTGTTTCCTTCTTATCATTATGTCTTGTCTTAGTTTTATATTTTATTCCTCCATAATCCTAATGTTAAGTAGTGAGTAGTGATTAATCTAGGATTAGTGGGGGATAATGGGTTTTAATGAGGGTTAATCTTTGTTTGTTGGGTTGATTTGTTGATTAATTGTCTTTCTTCCAACTTATGCATACCACATATTTGATGAAATGCTTGCTTGACAAACTTGCATGATTCATGTTTATTATACATTTCCGTAAGATCGATAGCCTCGGAATATGTTAGGATTTGCATATAGTTGGTATATCTACCTTGTGTACGCGAGAACTAGCTTGGTTCGGTATATGGGAGGGATTGTAAGATCGAGAGCCTCAATCCACCGCGCCCAAGTTTGACTACCCATTAACTATGAACCCGACTCACTAGAACCCAAATTACCCATTTGAACCCACCAATCCTAGACTTTCCTTTTATTGTTTGTTATTTGATTATCTTCCTCGTCTTAGACTCCTTTTGTCGTTTTTAATTGTTGTTATCTTAGTCTAGTCTACAAACCCAAACCCAAAAATTACTTTGTGACTTGCAAGAGACTCTAGTAGACTTTTAGATCATTTCTAAACAACAACCGTCCCTGAGATCGACACTCCTACTACACCACTATTTCTTACATCAAAATGGCGCCGTTGCCGGGGACGGTGTATGTTTAATTTGATTGTTTTAGTTTGCTTAGTTTTTTGCCTCTTGTCTTGAGAAACCTAGTTTCTCGAGGCATTCTCACCGTTTACATTTAGTTTTCTTGTATGCCCAGGCGAGCTCCCACAAAGGATCAACCTCCAATCGATCCCGAGATCGAAAGGACCTTTAGGAGACTTCGCAAAGTCTTCAAAACCGCAAATAGAACCTCTTCTTCGAATCCGATTACTACAACAGAGGAGCCTCTACCTTCGATTGAAGAAAGGGAAGTCCGGGAAAGTAACGAGGTAGAAATTGAGCTTCCAAGGGTAGAGAATTGGGAGGATTTTGTGCCGATCGCGGAATTTGTGAATACTTTTGGAATCCCACCAACCATCCCACAAACCATCCAACCACCCACTCTCCTAATAATGCCTAAATTCTTATCTCACTCCATTCCCACGGAAGATACTCTTCCAAACACCACCCCCGTACCACAAAATCTAACCGGAAATTTCATTGCTAAAACCGCTTTTATCCAATTGGTGGAGAGGAACCAATTTGGAGGTATGCCAAGTGAAGACCCTCATCTACACATGGAGACTTTTTGTGATTATTGTGATGCCTTTTCTCAAACGGGAGTGACTCAAGACCAAATCCGATGGGTCTTGTTTCCTTTCTCTCTTATTGGAGCGGCAAAACGATGGTTGAAGAGTCTTGACAAGGTCGCTCTAGGTATGGACTCATGGAAGAAGCTAGCTCTAGCTTTTTATCAAAAGTTCTATCCACCGGAAAAGACAAATATGTTGAGAGCTAAGATAACTGGATTCAAGCAAAGGGATGAAGAGTCACTCTATGAAGCGATTCAAGGAGATCATTCGTTCTTGCTCTCACCATGGTTTGAGTGAGTGGTTCTTGGTACAACAATTTTGGAATGGAGTTTATGAAGATGCTAGAGGATATTTGAACATGGAATCAAATGGAAGGTTCACGGAAGTAGATGATGCTCAAACGTGGGCAAGAATAGAGGAGATGGCGGCCCATAACTCACAATTTAGTAGGCCAAGGCAAACTCCTAGGGAAAAGCATGAGGTGAGCTCTGTCACCCAAATGGGAGCCGACTTTGGAGCTCAACTTAGCTCTTATATGGAAGCAATGAACCTCAAAATGGACCAACAAACGGCTCTATTCCAACAAGCTCAAAGCTCATTAACTCAACCACCTATGCAACAAGTGAATGCCATGGTGATGGCACCAAGCTTACCTCAAGGGGTTTGTGAATGTTGTGGAACATTTGGTCATGATCCTCAAGAATGTAGAGGATCCGTGGAACAAGTGAATGCCTTTCAATCTTATAGGCAAGGAACCCCCTACTCCAACTTCTACAATGAGAATACAAAGAACCACCCAAATCTCTCATATAAAAGCCAAAATGTTCAAAACCCTCAACCACAACCATATGTTGCCCCACCCATGAGAAACAATAAACAAAACTTTCAAAGACAACAATACAATCAAAACCAACCTTCCTACAATCAACCACAATACAACCAAAATCAATACAACCCACCACCACAAAATCAACCTCCCATGCAACCACAAGTTGGAGATCCAAACTTGGACATTCAAAAAGCGATCCTCCAATTGCAAAAAGACAACCAAGCCAAAGATATTATCATCAATAACATCCTTGCCCACAATAAAATGCTTGAAACTCAAGTGACCCAAATAGCCTCGGGGAGTTCCTCTAGGGGAAAAGGTCAATTACCTCCTCAAGGTAACCCACCTAGAAATAAAACCGCCAATGCCATACATTTGAGGTGTGGAAAGAGTTATGAGGGACCAAGAATGCCAATTGAAGATGATAATGGTGAGGGAGACAAAGTGGAAGATGGTGGACCAATTGAAAATGAAGTTGTTGAATTGGATGACAAGGAGGAAGAGTGCTCTTCAAGTGAGCAAGTTGTTGTCGAAAAGAATGATGATGTGGTAACAACGAACAAGAAGGTCGAGGAGCCTATTGTGATAAGGCTACCTTTTCCTTCTAGACAAGCCAAAAAAAAGCTTGACAAGCAATTAGGCAAATTCATGGATATTGTCAAGAATTTGGAGGTCTCCATTCCATTCACCGACCTCATCACTCAAATCCCCGCCTATGCAAAATTCATGAAAGACATCCTTACAAGGAAGAAGTCCTTGAATGGAGTTAAAACCGTGGCATTCACCGGTGAGTGTAGTGCGTTTCTACAAAACCCAACCCCTCCAAAGTTGAAAGATCCGGGTAGTTTCTCCATCCCATGCATCATAGGCAACATAACAATTGACAAGGCCTTGTGTGATTTAGGAGCTAGTGTGAGTGTGATGCCATATTCCGTTTGTGAGAAACTTGGCATGGGGGAACTTAAATGCACAAACATCACACTCCAAATGGCGGACCGATCTACAAAGCAACCTTTGGGTGTATTGGAGGATGTCCCGGTTCGAATTGGGAAGTTTTTCATTCCGGTGGACTTCATAGTTCTTGATATGGCGGAGGATTCTCAAATCCCCATTATTCTCGGGAGGCCATTCTTGCACACCGCCGGAGCGGTGATTGATGTGAAACACGGGAGGCTAACCCTTGAAGTGGGATATGAACAAATTACATTCAACTTGCAAAATGCCATGAAAGCTCCAAATCTTGGAGAATCTTGTTATTTCATTGATATCATCGATGCCTTCGTTGAAGAAGTTACACCTAGCTTCTTTATGAGGGACCCTTTGGAGGCTATCTTGAGTTTGGAGCCAAGGGATATCATGGAGGAGCTACATGGTTTTGAGTTCGACTTACTTGAAGCAACTTTGGAAGGAGAAGAGCTTGATGAACAACAACGTTTAAGACTCGAGTCTATAATCCAAACCTCTTGTGCGGTAGACATTGCGGTAGAGGTACAAGCTCCTTCTCTTAAACCCCTTCCTTCTAACTTAGTATATGCTTATCTTGATGAGTCAAAGTGCAAACCTGTGATCGTAAATGCTAACCTTGATGATAATCAATTAAATGCATTGTTGTGTGTTTTGAGAAAACATGAGAAAGCTATTGGTTATAGCTTGGATGATTTGAAGAGGGTTAGCCCCGAATTGTGTATGCATAAAATTCATATGCAAGACGACCATGAGCCAAGAAGGCAACCCCAAAGAAGACTAAACCCCACCTTACAAGAGGTATTCAAAGGTGAAGTCATGAAGCTACTTGATGCCAGGATCATCTACCCAATATCTTACTCCAATTGGGTTAGCCCCGTACAAGTGGTGCCAAAGAAAGGTGGCACCACGGTAGTGAAGAATAACTAGTGCCTAGTAGGGTAGTGACGGGATGGAGAATGTGCATAGATTATAGGAGGTTGAATGCCTCATGAAGAAAGGGTCATTTCCCCCTTCCCTTCATTGATCAACTCTTAGAAAGACTTGCCTCAAACAAGTATTTTTGCTATTTAGATGGATACTCGGGATTTTTCCAAATCCCAATTGACCCGATTGACCAATCTAAGACCACATTCACATGCTCTTATGGCACTTTTGCCTATAGGAGAATGCCCTTCGGTCTTTGCAATGCCCCGGCTACAATCCAACGATGCATGATGAGTATTTTTTCCGATTACATTGAGTCTATCATGGAAGTTTTTATGGATGACTTTACTGTGTATGGGAAAGACTTTGATTTGTGCTTGCATAATTTGTCCTTGGTGTTGCAAAAATGTGAAGAAGTGAGTCTTGTTTTGAACTGGGAGAAATGCCACTTCATGGTAAATGAAGGGGTAGTTCTTGGTCATCTCATCTCGGAAAAGGGTATCCAAGTTGATAGAGCAAAGGTGGAAGTGATTGAGCAATTACCCCCACCTTCAAATCTCAAAGGGGTGAGAAGCTTCCTTGGTCATGCCGGCTTTTATCACCGGTTCATCAAGGACTTCTCCAAAATTGCTAAACCACTTACACAAATTCTCCTCAAGGATACCCCTTTTCATTTTACTAATGAGTGTGTTGAGGCATTTGCTAGGATAAAAGAAGCTCTTATCTCGGCCCCGGTCATGCAATCCCCGGATTGGGAATTGCCATTTGAGGTGATGTGCGACGCAAGCGATTATGCCGTTGGCGCGGTTCTTGGCCAACAGAAGGACAAAGCTTTGCATGCCATCTACTATTCTAGCAAAACCCTTGATGAAGCACAAGTTAACTATGCAACGACGGAAAAATAGCTTCTTGCTATTGTTTATGCTCTTGACAAGTTCCGTTCGTATTTGATTGGCTCCAAGGTCATTGTCTATACGGACCATGCCGCACTTAAATATTTGCTTGCCAAGAAAGAAGCTAAGCCCCGCCTCATTAGATGGATCCTACTCTTACAAGAATTCGATTTGGAGATAAGAGATAAGAAGGGTGCGGAAAATGCGGTGGCAGACCACTTGTCCCGGCTATGCTATGATGAAAGTAAAGATGACATGCCTATCAATGATTCATTCCCGGATGATTTTCTCTTTGCAATTAATGAAACAATCCAAAATCAAGGACCTTGGTTTGCGGACTTCGCCAACTACATTGTGGTTGGAGTTCTCCCACCGGGCATCAACCACAATCAAAAGAAGAGGTTCTTGTTTGAAGCTAAGAGATACTTTTGGGATGATCCTTTATTGTTCAAGGAGTGCGGTGATGGGATGTATAGAAAATGTGTTCCTCAATGGGAGTATGAAGATATTATGAAAGGATGCCACTCCTCTCCTTATGGAGGGCATCATGGGGCAAGCAAGACCGTTGCTAAAATACTTCAATCCGGGTTCTTTTGGCCCTCTATGTTCCATGATGTTAAGCACTTTGTCCAATGTTGCGATGCTTGTCAACGCACCGGCAACATTTCTTGGAGGAATGAGATGCCCCAAAGGGGGATTCTTGAGGTGGAAGTGTTTGATGTGTGGGGAATAGACTATCAAGACCCCTTTATTTCTTCAAAAGGGAATAGGTACATTCTAGTGGCCGTAGACTACGTGTCCAAATGGGTTGAGGCGGTGGCTTTCCCTACCAACGATGCCAAAGTTGTCATCAATTCCTAAAGAAGATCATCTTCCCCCGGTTTGGAGTGCCTAGAGCTTTAATAAGTGATGGAGGCAAGCACTTTAATGAAAAATGACTTGACTCACTACTTCTTAAATACGGTGTTCATCACCGTACCGGTTTGGGGTATCATCCCCAAACAAGTGGGAAAGTCAAAATCTCCAACAAAGAAATCAAATCTATCCTTGAAAAAGTGGTCTCAAAGCACCGTAAAGATTGGAGTTCAAAGCTCGATGGCACACTATGGGCATATAGGACGGCATTCAAAACTCCTATTGGAATGTCGCCTTATAAGTTGGTGTATGGCAAGTCTTGCCATTTGCCCATAGAGCTCGTATACAAGGCATATTGGGCGATCAAAGAACTAAATCTTGATGCAAAACTGAGCGGTGACAAGAGATTACTCCAATTACAAGAGCTTGAGGAGTTCCGCCTCAAATCTTATGAAAATGCCCAATCTTACAAGGAGAAGCCCAAACTCATTCACGACAAGAAGATCCTCAAAAGGGATCTCCAATGTGGAGACAAGGTTCTTCTATTCAACTCAAGGTACAAGCTATTTCCCGGGAAGCTCAAATCCCGGTGGTCGGGACCATTCTTGATCACCGAGGTAGGGAGATATGGGGACTTCGAGTTGGCAAGCAAAGATGGCCAAAGATTCAAAGTGAATGGGCAACGAATCAAGCTCTACAAGGAAGGTTCTCTCATCGGGGTAGTCGAGGCTTTGTACCTCAAGCCGACTACCCTTCATTAGTTCTTGAACAAGAACGGGTTTTGTGAAGTCCCCCAAGAATCACAAATTTGTATATATTTCTAACTCATTTTACTAATGCTTGGTAGATATTAGTTTACATGGAAATTGGTTAAATTGACGATAATGAGGTCGAATTTTTGTTTGGCCAATTGAATCATTAATTAAACCAATTTCCCATTACTTAGTTAATTTTGTAAACTTTTAGTGCATTTTTTGTCAATGAGAGTGTGAGGAAGGGATTTAATGTGGTGTGTAATTGTTTTTGTAAGATGAAATGAAGGAAACATGGCGGAATGCTAATGAAGAAGCGAGAAATCGAACAAGAATGAAGAATTCCAAAGGCTTGAAAAAAGACGAGTCACGCTCGTGAGATTTGAGTCACGCCCGTGAAAATTGAAGCAAAGCAAGGAAAACACGAAAATTTCATTTCACGACCGTGAAAACCATCTCACGGTCGTGAAACATGCTTCACGGTCGTGAAGTTCATTTCACGGTCATGAGATGTCGACACGGAATGCAGTAGCCTTGCAAATTTAGTTCACGGTCGTGACCCTATGCTTCACGGGCGTGAGAGTCGTGAAACTTATCTCACGCCCGTGACTGCCATTTCACGGTCGTGAAATCCTTTGAGCCGTGTTCTTCATTCTTTTCTTATCTTCTTTCTTATCCTTTCCTCATCTTCTTCATTCAAAACACAAACACAATCCCACAAACCCTTATCTCACTAAAAAACTCAAAACTTCATCAAATCACCTCAAATCTTCCCCAAATTGCTACAAAAACTCTTCTTCTTCAATTGTAAACACATAAAGAGCCATTCTTTCACCTTACAAACACCAAAAAACTCAAAAAAATCAATTTTCAAACCTGGGGTTTGAAAGATCCGAATTTGGGGATCTCTTTTTTGGGTTAGTTTTCAAGCTTTCTACTTCAATAGAAAGTAGTTTTGGGGTCAATTGAAGGTTTTGCAAGTGTTTTAATCGTTTTTAGAAACTTTTTTAGCAATTTTTTTTGGGTGAAAAGCTTGGGTTAGAACAAAAATGGTAGGACAAGGGAAGAGAAAGGCAGCGGCATCATGAGCTACAAAGAGAAGGAGGGGAAGCGGGTCCAACAACCCAAACCCGGACGAAGATTTGGAAATCGAGCAACTTTTGGGTTTTTCGGAAGTCGTCTTTGAGACGGACGCTCATAGACAAGCCTTTGCAGGGATTCAAGGGTTGGAAATGGAACCTACCGTCTTTCTTTGCCACGACGTCATACGTCGTTTAGGCTTGACGGAACATATGCAGAATTTTTTCACGGCTACAGGTATGACTACTTTATACTCTATGCATGAGCTCTCCTACTGGAGTCTCACGCTTGAATTTTTGAGTAGTTTGAATAGTTGCTTAAATGCTGAAAATAAACCTTGTTTTAGTTTCCGTCTTGCCAACACTTCGCGTGTCGTCCCCATGGATGATTTTGCTGCCATATTGGGGTTAGAATTCCCTTCTAGAAGGGATTCTGAGGAGCCTAAGGGATATGATTTGAACCCGCTTTGGGGGGCCTTGACCGGGAGGGTTTTGAACGATTCTCGGCGGAATTCGGCCCTTTTAATTCACCACCCTGTGCCCCGTTTTTGGCACAGGTTAGTGTCAGGCACCTTCCTCTGTCGGCAAGAGCCGAACAACCTAACCCAGCTTGACCTGACCCTCTTAGAGTCGCACATGAATGTGCAAGGGTCGAGGGAGACCTTCACCTTTCCCCTTATGAATGAAATTTTTAGAAGGTGGAGGAAGTTGGGAAAGACCACCGTGGCTCGTAAGTAGACGGTGGTTATAGGGGGTTTGGTAACTTTTCTGGCTAAGCACTTTGACCCCGATTTGAATAGTGATGAGGCGTACGAGGCTTTAACCGGGGGGACACTTCTAGACGAGACTTCTCTAATCCACTCAAATTGGATTAGGCTTGACCGGGCAAAGGGATATCTTTGGGTTATCAAGGATGCCACACCCTTTTACCTACCTTGTCATAGACTCCCGCCTTTCACACCTAGGGGCGACAGCATGGAGAGGCGACCCAGCTACCTGCTACCGGTGACGATGACAGGTGGTAGAGCCTCTTCTAGTGGAGCTAGGGAGGAGGGAGAGTCTCCCCAGCAGCCTCGACCCCGACCCACATCTACACCGAGTCTTACTGCACCTCAAGTAACATTGCATGTTCCCCCTTTTCCCTACCACATTTGCATACCCCCCACCCAGTTATGTGAATATTCCCCCCTACCCCTTTGAGTACCAGGGGTATGTTCACCCCGACCCGACCATCTCCCCCCAAGGTGACTACCTGGCCGGTCTCATGCAAAACATGCATTTGAACATGCATGAAGACCGGGTGAATAATTATCATGCCTCCTACCCCAACTATTATTTGTTGGCTAACCAAGGGTACATTGACCCTAACGGTTTTTTGCCAAGCTGGGCACAACGCGATTTGTTGTTCCCCAACCATGGAAACCATGGAGGGGTAGGCGACATGGAGACCGGGGGAGACCAAGGGAATCGGGAAGAGGGTGGTGGTGGTGGTGGGGATGATAATGAGGATGAGATGGAGACCCTTTGAGGAGGTTTTGTGTTTTGGTTGATAATTGGAAGAGTTGGAGTGATGTCTAGGTGGCTTGTTTTAGCATCTACCCCATCCCCTCTAGTGCATGTTTCCTTCTCTCCTCTCTTTGATTGATATGAATTGTTTCTTTAACATGTAATTTTTGTGTTGTGTTGGTTGGCCTCGGTAACATTGGAGGCGGGTGTCCATCCCATTGGACACCAATCTTTTGCTCCTTCTTGAAAAATCCAAATTGACAAACAACCTTTGCATTTAGCTACTTCTCATGCATCACGTAGTTGCATTTTTAGGTGCCATTTTTAGACTTTCCCGTGGTTGGTGTACCTCCTGAGTGGTCGTTATACACCAAAAATAAAACCTAAATCTACTAACTAAGAAGATAGCGGAAGTAGGGTCGATCTCCACAGAGAGGAAACTAATTAACTGTAATCTAAATCTGCAAGTAACAAACTGGGGGTTTTGAAAATTGGTTTTAGCTAAACTAAATGAGATTAAAGGAAAGAGAAAATAAAGATAGAAATTAATACGAATAAATCAGATAAAGAGAAAATATGCTAGGATTCGGTCTACTGCAGTATCGGCATCTATGGGTCAACTAAGTCAGTCAATCTATCAATGAGAAGGGCAATGGTTTTCTCCTCTCGGTCTCTAACCACCCTAGGGATTTTCCTAATTAACTCTCGTTCTCTTAGGAGTCACCTATCAATTCTAAGCAAGTCTTCCCTTCCAATCTCTCGATCCAGGTCGGGGTTAACTACCTAGCCTAGTCTCCTGCGTATACTCATTCGACTAAACCTCAATTAAATTGTTTAGACTGATTCTCATATTCAAGACTAACTAAACTAATCTATCCTAACATGCCTCTACTACAGTTTCCCTCATCCCAACATACAAGAGAATTAGCTACTCATGTTATTAACTATGCTAACAAAGACGATTAAACATAGGACGAAAGACATAATAAAATCGTAATCAACAAGCATAGATAATAACGCAGCAGTAATTAGGAAGAGAAACAGTAATTAAGACTAAAGATTAAGAGTAAAAGAGAAAAGAAGAAGTTTACAATCTTAGCAAATCCGGCGTAAAGAACAAATCTCACGTCGATAAACCCGAATGCAAACCAAAGGTCAAGTTCAGAAACTAATGGAAAGATTAATGCTAATTACTGAATGATTAAAACTGAATAATAGTTGCCTCATTAACTAATGAACGTAATAAGGTTCTCCTGAAGAGTGGATTAAACTCACGACACACCCCCCCCCCCCCCCCCCCCCCCCCCCCCCCCCACCCCCCCCCCCCGCCCCCAAAACCCCACCCCCCCCCCCCCCCCTCCCCCTTCACCCCCCCAGCCCCCCCCCCCCCCCACCCCCCCCCCTCTTAACCTAATTAACCTAATGGACTTAAAGCCCGTAATAGAATCTACTCGATCGAGGGAAATAACCACTCGATCGAGGCTTTTATTCATGGAAATCAGTCGATCGAGCACTTGATCTACTCGATCGACCAACTGGTAAGCGGCTTCTACTCGATCGAGGAAAGGTAACAGCTCGATCGAGCACTTATGGCTTCAACTCACCTCGATCGAATGGCAAGCTCCTCGAACGAGGTCTTCTGGCATAGTATGTGGTGTGAGTCATGACTTGGCCTTGATTATGAACGGTTTCACGCTCCCCCATGCAAGAGTTTCTGTCCCGATCTTTCCATTCTTCTAAATGCATGCAAAATGGACTGCTTTGGCTCGGTTTCTGCTACTACACAGCTTGTACCTACAAAATGGTAATGAAAGTACAAAGTAGCCAAATAGGGGCATATGGCGATATAATATCACCTAAATGACATAGAAATGCGTGCATAAATGGACTAAATGACAAGTCTATATAAATACACGCATCACCCCCATGAGGGGCATTGCATTTATGCACATTACCGCTACGACGAGACTCCGATATGGCACACTTAGTTTTTTTTTATTATCTGGACTTTCTTGTGGGAGGTACCCCCATGAGGGGCATTGCATTTATGCACCTTACCACCGCAACGAGACTCTTGATAGCATATAGTTTAGCTTGCATTCACTTAGATCATGCACTTTGTATTATATCACTTGCATTTAGTTTTAGGAATTTTGATTAGTTCATGCATTTCATATAGAATAGTTCATTTGCATAACTAACCCTCTTGTATATATTGTTTATATTGTCAATACTTCTCAAAAATCAAAAAAACCAAAAACAAGTTTTTATTTTTCAAAATATTTAAAAAACACAAAAACATGTTCTTTTCCTTTTAGAAAATCATTCAAAAATCCAAAAACATGTATTTCTTTACTTTCAATAATCCTATTTCATACATTGAGGACAATGTTTGTTCCTATGTGGGGGATGGGAAACTATTTTCATAGTTTGAAAATTTTGAAAAAAATCCAAAAACATGTTTTATTTTGCATTTAAAATCATTCAAAAATCCAAAAAAAATTGAAAAAGTTTGAAAAATCCTAAAAATTAGCTTGTTTATATCTTACTTTGTATATATTTGCATTGCTTTTTCTTCTAACCTCCATACATAGGTCCGCTACACATCGCTTAAGAGACTTATAGACGGGATTAAGAAGACCGCCATGGTATGATCGTTCTTATTCCTTCCCCTTCTTTCTTTCTTTACTTCTTATCACATGAGGAGTTTGGAGGAATTGTTGATGATTGCGATGTTGATTTTGATGAATTGGCGGTTGTGTGACTTATGTGCTGTTAGGGGTTTCATTAGATTAATTGTCACGTAGTTCACTAGAGCATTTGCATTAGTTTGTATATATGTTGCTTAATTCTAGATCATGGCATATAGTTGCATTTAGGAGAACTTTTTAGAATGCCTAATTTGGAAATTGAACAAGCTTGGATAGACCCTTTTAGATACTTTTTTTGCTTAGCACTTTGCCTATTAAAATAGATTTTGAAACACCTTTTAATGTGTATTTTTAGTATAATTTTCGCACCGTTTCCTAGAGCCTAGTCAAGGGCTTGCATTTACCATCTTGACCATCCCCATGGTGTGAAAATTCCTTGGTGAACGCTTTCCTAGGTGACTCTCGAGGCCATGTAATTGTCAAATCATCACATTTCACTACATTTGACAAAAAGGAAATTTTTCCATCACAAGTCCAAAAATTGAGTTCAAACACAATTGAAAAGAAAAGATTGAAATTTTGCATATCTTTGCCTTAGTCCTAGCTTAGGGAGTGCATATGGAGACTTCTAGGCTCTTCTAGAGTACCCTCAATACATATGGGGTCGCTCTCGATGTCGCTACGGCGAGGATTTGCCTATTGTTGGGCTCCGCCGCACACCTTTCGCTAGGCTACCTTGCTCTCAAAAGGCACCCAAATCAAGCAAAAAGAAAAAAAGAAAAAAAAAAGAAATCACAAAACAAAAACAAAAACAAAAAGAAATCAAATAAGAACTCAAACATCTCGTTTCCTTACCTTTTTGATGATTACTCCTACGTTACATGGCTAAGAGGAGACGACCCTTCCTTTCACTTAGGTGAGAGGCGGAATTCCGATCCTACAGTGTCTTCTAACACCATGGGGCCCTCACTTTCCATCCCGCCTTATCACCCTTGACAAAGCTTTCTAGTGAACGTGAACGAATATACTAATTTTACACAATAAAGAGGTGATTTATTTCTATCTTTCTAGGCCTAGTTCTTTGTAAAACTAGTAAGTACATGGGAATTTGCATGCTTGAAATTTTTCCATTTTAGATGAATCCCGGCGCATGGATGAGGCATGTTGCCATTTGCTTTTGTAGATGCATTCTCATTTGTTTTGTGTGCTTTATTGCCTAGAATGCATCGGAGTTTTGGCAAGACCCCACTTGCCTTGCAAGAACGTATCTTACCTCATGGACACCTTGTTGCGAGTTGAAGGGACGGAGCAAGGCCCGTTAATTGCCTTGTATCGGTGAGGTTTAGCGTAGTTAATTAAGGGTCTTGACTATTGTTCATCCTTACTCGGGACGTGTAAGGGTTTGGTTTGGGGAGATTTGATATAGCGTCATTTCACCCTACATTTTCACCTCTTTTTGTCTCGTTTTGGTTGCCTTCAACGCTCCCTAAGAGCGTTTCTACGTGTTTTACCTTCTTCTAGCATATTTCTCGCTTTTATCGTGTTTTTGTAGGTAAACCGTCATTTGAGGCGATTTCTACCTAGTTTTGATCAACAAAGAAGAAGGTGAATCACTCGGAGGACCCACGACATACCTTGGGGGCCCCACATACCCTTAGGGCTACTCGATGCGCCAAAGCCCTCCCGAGTCAAGGCAAGCGAAACCGGGAAGGAAGTAACAAAGTCAAGCAAAGGAAGGGGGACAAGAAGGATTTCACGGGCGTGAAAGGCATTTCACGGGCGTGAAAGGCATTTCACGGTCGTGAGATGCCTTTCTAAGAAGTTGATTTTCGAGCATTTTAGCTCACGCCCGTGAAACTCAATTCACAGTCGTGAAAGCTAAGTCACGGTCTTGAAACTTGTTTCACGGTCGTGACTTGTTCGTGAAAGAAGACCTTGCTCTGCCACTAATCTCACGACCGTGATTTGGAGTTTCACTGTCGTGAGACGTGTTTCACGGCCATGAAACCCATTTCACGGTCGTGACTTTGCCAGTCCATGAAGCTTCTCGAGGCCCATCTTTCCTTCATTTTTGTAAACCTATAAATAGACCCTCTTATGTAATTAAAGGGCACGAAACCCTCGATCTGAAACTCTCATAGAATTAGCATTTAATCTTGTATTAATCTTCCATAATTAAGCAAATTAGACGGTTAGTTAGTAATTTCGACTTGGTTTAGTGTTGGAACTTGGGTTATATTCAAAGATTTGTGACAAAATCTTGGTTATTATATCAAAGTTCTCATCTTTTTCCAAGTTGGTATAATTCCTTTACTTAATCTTGTCTTTAATTAAGTTTTCATTTCAATTCTTGTTATCTACTTATTGCTAATTAGAAAAATGTTTATTGTTGTTGATTTCCTTTTGCAATCCTTGGTTAATGTTGAATTTCCTTTGAATATGAGTGAGTAGTAATCTTGCTAGGGTTATGTGGGGGATTATGGGTTCTTGTATGGGTTAATGTGTTCTTGTTGGGGTTAATAGTTGATTATTGTCTTGTCTCCATGCTATGCTTATAACATGTTTGATGAAATGTCTACTTGAGTTTGCATGATTCTTTCGTTTGTTTCGAATACCATAAGATCGAAAGTCGTGGTTTTTCGTAGATCCGCTAGTTCGGCAAGCCTTATCTAGTGACGCGATAGCTAGTTAGAGTCGGTTTGAGGAGGAATTGTAAGAACGAAAGCCTCAATTCACTTTCCTAGACTAGATGACATTTCAACTATTAGACCCGGCTCTTTCACTCGACTTTACTACCCATATGAACCCACTCACCCTAGTTTTCCCTCTTATTTGATAAAAATCCAATCTTTCTCGTCTTAGACTCCTTTTGTCGTTTTTAATTGTTTTTAATTGTTGTTATTTAGTTTAGTCAACAAATCCAAACCCAAAATTACTTTGTGACTTGCAAGAGACTTTAGTAGACTTTTAGATCATTTCTAGACACCAACCGTCCCTGAGATCGACACTCTTACTACACCACTTCTTCCTACATCAGGAACTACTACCGGGAAATGTAAAGAAAGGTATTTGATGAAAAAGAGTATGAATAAGCTCTATTTTTCAAGTGGGATGACAAGACGATCAAACAGTACATTACTTGGTCATTTATTCACACCATCGGGTTGGAGTACTTCACCAATTGGAGTGAAGTGAGTCAATCACAACGTAGGCGGATGTGGGATTACTTTCAGGTATTGTTTCAGTTACCTGTAATTTTTTTTATACAAAACGTGATGATGTACGGTTCTAGCTAGTACTAAAAATTTGTTTTTGATGAAACAGAATCATGTGAAATATGTGGAACCAAACTATGAACCAAGGCCCGAATGGCAGAAAAAGTTCACGAGAAGGATTATCAAACTTCTAAATGGGGTCCAATACAACAAGAAAAGGCCAAATTGGGTGCCCGAAACTTGGTGGGAATCCCTTAGGAATAGGCACAAAATTGATCCCGAATTTGCCAAAAAGTCAACAATCAACAAGGCAAATAGAAGGACAGGTGGTAAGCACGAGAAAGCATTGGGCACCCATACTCTAGGCTGGAAGAGTTGTTCTGATGCTTTTAAAGAATTGGTTTATCCTACAATGTACAAGTTGTTTGAAAAGACAAAGAAAATCAAAAAGGGCGAGTGAGTTAATTCTAGAGCTGGTAAGACAAACGTAAGTTTTTCTAATCGATTAAATGTTTTTTCTTTCTTATATGACCAAGTTATAATGAGTCTACCTTCAAAATTGAGTCCATGAGTCCTCATCTTGCCCTTTGGGTGAAAGAGATGGAGGGACAAGATTAGAACAAGATGGAAGGCTAAGATTAAAAGAAAAATGAATGGACAAGATTAGAACAAAATGAAGGGACAAGATTAGAACCAAATGAGTGGGTTTTAATGACTTTCACCTACATTACGAGTACATAATGATGTAACTTTAGTCATTAAAAGTGTAACTTCAACCATTATTTGTGTAACTTCAAAATAAAATGTGATTTCGAGTATATAAATTTGAATTTATGTAACTTTAAGATAAGTTTATGTGATTTTTACCTTTTTATGAGGGTAACTTTAGTCATTAAAAGTGTAACTTCAACCATTATTTGTGTAACTTTAAACTAAAATGTGATTTCGAGTATATAAATTTGAATTTATGTAATTTTAAGACAAATTTATGTGATTTTTGTTTTTTAATGAGGCGAACTTTGGTCATTAAGAGTGAAACTTCAACCATCATTTTTTTAACTTTAAATTAAAATGTGATTTCGACTATATAAATTTGAATTTATATAATTTTTAAACAAATTTATGTGATTTTAGTTTTTTATGAGTGTAACTTTAATTCTTAATTGCGTAACTTTAAGTTAAAATATGAATTAATTTTAATATTTTAATAAGTGTAACTTTAACCTTTATTAGTGAAACTTTATTTATTAACTGTGTAACTTTAGTCAATTATAGTGTAACTCATGTTTAGGTAACTTTAGTCTTTTCTAGTGTAACTTCAGTCCATACTAATGTAACTATAGTCATTAATTAAGTAACTTCCTTAATAAGATAACTTTAGTCCAGTGCAACTTTAGTCCATAATTGTGAAACTTTAGTACATACTAATGAAACTTTAGTCCAGTGCAACTTTAGTCCATAATTTGTCCTTGGTGTTGCAAAAATGTGAAGAAGTGAGTCTTGTTTTGAACAGGGAGAAATGCCACTTCATGGTAAATGAAGGGGTAGTTCTTGGTCATCTCATCTCGGAAAAGGGTATCCAAGTTGATAGAGCAAAGGTGGAAGTGATTGAGCAATTACCCCCACCTTCAAATCTCAAAGGGGTGAGAAGCTTCCTTGGTCATGCCGGCTTTTATCGCCGGTTCATCAAGGACTTCTCCAAAATTGCTAAACCACTTACACAAATTCTCCTCAAGGATACCCCTTTTCATTTTACTAATGAGTGTGTTGAGGCATTTGCTAGGATAAAGGAGGCTCTTATCTCGGCCCCGGTCATGCAATCCCCGGATTGGGAGTTGCCATTTGAGGTGATGTGCGACGCAAGCGATTATGCCGTTGGCGCGGTTCTTGGCCAACAGAAGGACAAAGCTTTGCATGCCATCTACTATTCTAGCAAAACCCTTGATGAAGCACAAGTTAACTATGCAACGACGGAAAAAGAGCTTCTTGCTATTGTTTATGCTCTTGACAAGTTCCGTTCGTATTTGATTGGCTCCAAGGTCATTGTCTATACGGACCATGCCGCACTTAAATATTTGCTTGCCAAGAAAGAAGCTAAGCCCCGCCTCATTAGATGGATCCTACTCTTACAAGAATTCGATTTGGAGATAAGAGATAAGAAGGGTGCGGAAAATGCGGTGGCAGACCACTTGTCCCGGCTATGCTATGATGGAAGTAAAGATGACATGCCTATCAATGATTCATTCCCGGATGATTTTCTCTTTGCAGTTAATGAAACAATCCAAAATCAAGGACCTTGGTTTGCGGACTTCGCCAACTACATTGTGGTTGGAGTTCTCCCACCGGGCATCAACCACAATCAAAAGAAGAGGTTCTTGTTTGAAGCTAAGAGATACTTTTGGGATGATCCTTTATTGTTCAAGGAGTGCGGTGATGGGATGTATAGAAAATGTGTTCCTCAATGGGAGTATGAAGATATTATGAAAGGATGCCACTCCTCTCCTTATGGAGGGCATCATGGGGCAAGCAAGACTGTTGTTAAAATACTTCAATCCGAGTTCTTTTGGCCCTCTATGTTCCATGATGTTAAGCACTTTGTCCAATGTTGCGATGCTTGTCAACGCACCGGCAACATTTCTTGGAGGAATGAGATGCCCCAAAGGGGGATTCTTGAGGTGGAAGTGTTTGATGTGTGGGGAATAGACTATCAAGACCCCTTTATTTCTTCAAAAGGGAATAGGTACATTCTAGTGGCCGTAGACTACGTGTCCAAATGGGTTGAGGCGGTGGCTTTCCCTACCAACGATGCCAAAGTTGTCATCAATTCCTAAAGAAGATCATCTTCCCCCGGTTTGGAGTGCCTAGAGCTTTAATAAGTGATGGAGGCAAGCACTTTAATGAAAAATGACTTGACTCACTACTTCTTAAATACGGTGTTCATCACCGTACCGGTTTGGGGTATCATCCCCAAACAAGTGGGAAAGTCAAAATCTCCAACAAAGAAATCAAATCTATCCTTGAAAAAGTGGTCTCAAAGCACCGTAAAGATTGGAGTTCAAAGCTCGATGGCACACTATGGGCATATAGGACGGCATTCAAAACTCCTATTGGAATGTCGCCTTATAAGTTGGTGTATGGCAAGTCTTGCCATTTGCCCATAGAGCTCGTATACAAGGCATATTGGGCGATCAAAGAACTAAATCTTGATGCAAAACTGAGCGGTGACAAGAGATTACTCCAATTACAAGAGCTTGAGGAGTTCCGCCTCAAATCTTATGAAAATGCCCAATCTTACAAGGAGAAGACCAAACTCATTCACGACAAGAAGATCCTCAAAAGGGATCTCTAATGTGGAGACAAGGTTCTTCTTTTCAACTCAAGGTACAACTATTTCCCGGGAAGCTCAAATCCCGGTGGTCGGGACCATTCTTGATCACCGAGGTAGGGAGATATGGGGACTTCGAGTTGGCAAGCAAAGATGGCCAAAGATTCAAAGTGAATGGGCAACGAATCAAGCTCTACAAGGAAGGTTCTCTCATCGGGGTAGTCGAGGCTTTGTACCTCAAGCCGACTACCCTTCATTAGTTCTTGAACAAGAACAGGTTTTTTGAAGTCCCCCAAGAATCACAAATTTGTATATATTTCTAACTCATTTTACTAATGCTTGGTAGATATTAGTTTACATGGAAATTGGTTAAATTGACGATAATGAGGTCGAATTTTTGTTTGGCCAATTGAATCATTAATTAAACCAATTTCCCATTACTTAGTTAATTTTGTAAACTTTTAGTGCATTTTTTGTCAATGAGAGTGTGAGGAAGGGATTTAATGTGGTGTGTAATTGTTTTTGTAAGATGAAATGAAGGAAACATGGCGGAATGCTAATGAAGAAGCGAGAAATCGAACAAGAATGAAGAATTCCAAAGGCTTGAAAAAAGACGAGTCACGCTCGTGAGATTTGAGTCACGCCCGTGAAAATTGAAGCAAAGCAAGGAAAACACGAAAATTTCATTTCACGACCGTGAAAACCATCTCACGGTCGTGAAACATGCTTCACGGTCGTGAAGTTCATTTCACGGTCATGAGATGTCGACACGGAATGCAGTAGCCTTGCAAATTTAGTTCACGGTCGTGACCCTATGCTTCACGGGCGTGAGAGTCGTGAAACTTATCTCACGCCCGTGACTGCCATTTCACGGTCGTGAAATCCTTTGAGCCGTGTTCTTCATTCTTTTCTTATCTTCTTTCTTATCCTTTCCTCATCTTCTTCATTCAAAACACAAACACAATCCCACAAACCCTTATCTCACTAAAAAACTCAAAACTTCATCAAATCACCTCAAATCTTCCCCAAATTGCTACAAAAACTCTTCTTCTTCAATTGTAAACACATAAAGAGCCATTCTTTCACCTTACAAACACCAAAAAACTCAAAAAAATCAATTTTCAAACCTGGGGTTTGAAAGATCCGAATTTGGGGATCTCTTTTTTGGGTTAGTTTTCAAGCTTTCTACTTCAATAGAAAGTAGTTTTGGGGTCAATTGAAGGTTTTGCAAGTGTTTTAATCGTTTTTAGAAACTTTTTTAGCAATTTTTTTTGGGTGAAAAGCTTGGGTTAGAACAAAAATGGTAGGACAAGGGAAGAGAAAGGCAGCGGCATCATGAGCTACAAAGAGAAGGAGGGGAAGCGGGTCCAACAACCCAAACCCGGACGAAGATTTGGAAATCGAGCAACTTTTGGGTTTTTCGGAAGTCGTCTTTGAGACGGACGCTCATAGACAAGCCTTTGCAGGGATTCAAGGGTTGGAAATGGAACCTACCGTCTTTCTTTGCCACGACGTCATACGTCGTTTAGGCTTGACGGAACATATGCAGAATTTTTTCACGGCTACAGGTATGACTACTTTATACTCTATGCATGAGCTCTCCTACTGGAGTCTCACGCTTGAATTTTTGAGTAGTTTGAATAGTTGCTTAAATGCTGAAAATAAACCTTGTTTTAGTTTCCGTCTTGCCAACACTTCGCGTGTCGTCCCCATGGATGATTTTGCTGCCATATTGGGGTTAGAATTCCCTTCTAGAAGGGATTCTGAGGAGCCTAAGGGATATGATTTGAACCCGCTTTGGGGGGCCTTGACCGGGAGGGTTTTGAACGATTCTCGGCGGAATTCGGCCCTTTTAATTCACCACCCTGTGCCCCGTTTTTGGCACAGGTTAGTGTCAGGCACCTTCCTCTGTCGGCAAGAGCCGAACAACCTAACCCAGCTTGACCTGACCCTCTTAGAGTCGCACATGAATGTGCAAGGGTCGAGGGAGACCTTCACCTTTCCCCTTATGAATGAAATTTTTAGAAGGTGGAGGAAGTTGGGAAAGACCACCGTGGCTCGTAAGTAGACGGTGGTTATAGGGGGTTTGGTAACTTTTCTGGCTAAGCACTTTGACCCCGATTTGAATAGTGATGAGGCGTACGAGGCTTTAACCGGGGGGACACTTCTAGACGAGACTTCTCTAATCCACTCAAATTGGATTAGGCTTGACCGGGCAAAGGGATATCTTTGGGTTATCAAGGATGCCACACCCTTTTACCTACCTTGTCATAGACTCCCGCCTTTCACACCTAGGGGCGACAGCATGGAGAGGCGACCCAGCTACCTGCTACCGGTGACGATGGCAGGTGGTAGAGCCTCTTCTAGTGGAGCTAGGGAGGAGGGAGAGTCTCCCCAGCAGCCTCGACCCCGACCCACATCTACACCGAGTCTTACTGCACCTCAAGTAACATTGCATGTTCCCCCTTTTCCCTACCACATTTGCATACCCCCCACCCAGTTATGTGAATATTCCCCCCTACCCCTTTGAGTACCAGGGGTATGTTCACCCCGACCCGACCATCTCCCCCCAAGGTGACTACCTGGCCGGTCTCATGCAAAACATGCATTTGAACATGCATGAAGACCGGGTGAATAATTATCATGCCTCCTACCCCAACTATTATTTGTTGGCTAACCAAGGGTACATTGACCCTAACGGTTTTTTGCCAAGCTGGGCACAACGCGATTTGTTGTTCCCCAACCATGGAAACCATGGAGGGGTAGGCGACATGGAGACCGGGGGAGACCAAGGGAATCGGGAAGAGGGTGGTGGTGGTGGTGGGGATGATAATGAGGATGAGATGGAGACCCTTTGAGGAGGTTTTTTGTATTGGTTGATAATTGGAAGAGTTGGAGTGATGTCTAGGTGGCTTGTTTTAGCATCTACCCCATCCCCTCTAGTGCATGTTTCCTTCTCTCCTCTCTTTGATTGATATGAATTGTTTCTTTAACATGTAATTTTTGTGTTGTGTTGGTTGGCCTCGGTAACATTGGAGGCGGGTGTCCATCCCATTGGACACCAATCTTTTGCTCCTTCTTGAAAAATCCAAATTGACAAACAACCTTTGCATTTAGCTACTTCTCATGCATCACGTAGTTGCATTTTTAGGTGCCATTTTTAGACTTTCCCGTGGTTGGTACCCCCATGAGGGGCATTGCATTTATGCACATTACCGCTACGACGAGACTCCGATATGGCACACTTAGTTTTTTTTTATTATCTGGACTTTCTTGTGGGAGGTACCCCCATGAGGGGCATTGCATTTATGCACCTTACCACCGCAACGAGACTCTTGATAGCATATAGTTTAGCTTGCATTCACTTAGATCATGCACTTTGTATTATATCACTTGCATTTAGTTTTAGGAATTTTGATTAGTTCATGCATTTCATATAGAATAGTTCATTTGCATAACTAACCCTCTTGTATATATTGTTTATATTGTCAATACTTCTCAAAAATCAAAAAAACCAAAAACAAGTTTTTATTTTTCAAAATATTTAAAAAACACAAAAACATGTTCTTTTCCTTTTAGAAAATCATTCAAAAATCCAAAAACATGTATTTCTTTACTTTCAATAATCCTATTTCATACATTGAGGACAATGTTTGTTCCTATGTATGTGGGGGATGGGAAACTATTTTCATAGTTTGAAAAATTTGAAAAAAATCCAAAAACATGTTTTATTTTGCATTTAAAATCATTCAAAAATCCAAAAAAATTGAAAAAGTTTGAAAAATCCTAAAAATTAGCTTGTTTATATCTTACTTTGTATATATTTGCATTGCTTTTTCTTCTAACCTCCATACATAGGTCTGCTACACATCGCTTAAGAGACTTATAGAAGGGATTAAGAAGACCGCCGTGGTATGATCGTTCTTATTCCTTCCCCTTGTTTCTTTCTTTACTTCTTATCACATGAGGAGTTTGGAGGAATTGTTGATGATTGCGATGTTGATTTTGATGAATTGGCGGTTGTGTGACTTATGTGCTGTTAGGGGGTTTCATTAGATTAATTGTCACGTAGTTCACTAGAGCATTTGCATTAGTTTGTATATATGTTGCTTAATTCTAGATCATGGCATATAGTTGCATTTAGGAGAACTTTTTAGAATGCCTAATTTGGAAATTGAACAAGCTTGGATAGACCCTTTTAGATACTTTTTTTGCTTAGCACTTTGCCTATTAAAATAGATTTTGAAACACCTTTTAATGTGTATTTTTAGTATAATTTTCGCACCGTTTCCTAGAGCCTAGTCAAGGGCTTGCATTTACCATCTTGACCATCCCCATGGTGTGAAAAATTCCTTGGTGAACGCTTTCCTAGGTGACTCTCGAGGCCATGTAATTGTCCAATCATCACATTTCACTACATTTGACAAAAAGGAATTTTTTCCATCACTAGTCCAAAAATTGAGTTCAAACACAAATGAAAAGAAAAGCTTGAAATTTTGCATATCTTTGCCTTAGTCCTAGCTTAGGGAGTGCATATGGAGACTTCTAGGCTCTTCTAGAGTACCCTCAATACATATGGGGTCGCTCTCGATGTCGCTACGGCGAGGATTTGCCTATTGTTGGTCTCCGCCGCACACCTTTCGCTAGGCTACCTTGCTCTCAAAAGGCACCCAAATCAAGCAAAAAGAAAAAAAGAAAAAAAAAAGAAATCACAAAACAAAAACAAAAACAAAAAGAAATCAAATAAGAACTCAAACATCTCGTTTCCTTACCTTTTTGATGATTACTCCTACGTTACATGGCTAAGAGGAGACGACCCTTCCTTTCACTTAGGTGAGAGGCGGAATTCCGATCCTACAGTGTCTTCTAACACCATGGGGCCCTCACTTTCCATCCCGCCTTATCACCCTTGACAAAGCTTTCTAGTGAACGTGAACGAATATACTAATTTTACACAATAAAGAGGTGATTTATTTCTATCTTTCTAGGCCTAGTTCTTTGTAAAACTAGTAAGTACATGGGAATTTGCATGCTTGAAATTTTTCCATTTTAGATGAATCCCGGCGCATGGATGAGGCATGTTGCCATTTGCTTTTGTAGATGCATTCTCATTTGTTTTGTGTGCTTTATTGCCTAGAATGCATCGGAGTTTTGGCAAGACCCCACTTGCCTTGCAAGAACGTATCTTACCTCATGGACACCTTGTTGCGAGTTGAAGGGACGGAGCAAGGCCCGTTAATTGCCTTGTATCGGTGAGGTTTAGCGTAGTTAATTAAGGGTCTTGACTATTGTTCATCCTTACTCGGGACGTGTAAGGGTTTGGTTTGGGGAGATTTGATATAGCGTCATTTCACCCTACATTTTCACCTCTTTTTGTCTCGTTTTGGTTGCCTTCAACGCTCCCTAAGAGCGTTTCTACGTGTTTTACCTTCTTCTAGCATATTTCTCGCTTTTATCGTGTTTTTGTAGGTAAACCGTCATTTGAGGCGATTTCTACCTAGTTTTGATCAACAAAGAAGAAGGTGAATCACTCGGAGGACCCACGACATACCTTGGGGGCCCCACATACCCTTAGGGCTACTCGATGCGCCAAAGCCCTCCCGAGTCAAGGCAAGCGAAACCGGGAAGGAAGTAACAAAGTCAAGCAAAGGAAGGGGGACAAGAAGGATTTCACGGGCGTGAAAGGCATTTCACGGGCGTGAAAGGCATTTCACGGTCGTGAGATGCCTTTCTAAGAAGTTGATTTTCGAGCATTTTAGCTCACGCCCGTGAAACTCAATTCACAGTCGTGAAAGCTAAGTCACGGTCTTGAAACTTGTTTCACGGTCGTGACTTGTTCGTGAAAGAAGACCTTGCTCTGCCACTAATCTCACGACCGTGATTTGGAGTTTCACTGTCGTGAGACGTGTTTCACGGCCATGAAACCCATTTCACGGTCGTGACTTTGCCAGTCCATGAAGCTTCTCGAGGCCCATCTTTCCTTCATTTTTGTAAACCTATAAATAGACCCTCTTATGTAATTAAAGGGCACGAAACCCTCGATCTGAAACTCTCATAGAATTAGCATTTAATCTTGTATTAATCTTCCATAATTAAGCAAATTAGACGGTTAGTTAGTAATTTCGACTTGGTTTAGTGTTGGAACTTGGGTTATATTCAAAGATTTGTGACAAAATCTTGGTTATTATATCAAAGTTCTCATCTTTTTCCAAGTTGGTATAATTCCTTTACTTAATCTTGTCTTTAATTAAGTTTTCATTTCAATTCTTGTTATCTACTCATTGTTAATTAGAAAATGTTTATTGTTGTTGATTTCCTTTTGCAATCCTTAGTTAATGTTGAATTTCCTTTGAATATGAGTGAGTAGTAATCTTGCTAGGGTTATGTGGGGGATTATGGGTTCTAGTATGAGTGAATGTGTTCTTGTTGGGGTTAATAGTTGATTATTGTCTTGTCTCCATGCTATGCTTATAACATGTTTGATGAAATGTCTACTTGAGTTTGCATGATTCTTTCGTTTGTTTCGAATACCATAAGATCGAAAGTCGTGGTTTTTCGTAGATCCGCTAGTTCGGCAAGCCTTATCTAGTGACGCGATAGCTAGTTAGAGTCGGTTTGAGGAGGAATTGTAAGAACGAAAGCCTCAATTCACTTTCCTAGACTAGATGACATTTCAACTATTAGACCCGGCTCTTTCACTCGACTTTACTACCCATATGAACCCACTCACCCTAGTTTTCCCTCTTATTTGATAAAAATCCAATCTTTCTCGTCTTAGACTCCTTTTGTCGTTTTTAATTGTTTTTAATTGTTGTTATTTAGTTTAGTCAATAAATCCAAACCCAAAATTACTTTGTGACTTGCAAGAGACTTTAGTAGACTTTTAGATCATTTCTAGACACCAACCGTCCCTGAGATCGACACTCTTACTACACCACTTCTTCCTACATCAGGAACTACTACCGGGAAATGTAAAGAAATGTATTTGATGAAAAAGAGTATGAATAAGCTCTATTTTTCAAGTGGGATGACAAGACGATCAAACAGTACATTACTTGGTCATTTATTCACACCATCGGGTTGGAGTACTTCACCAATTGGAGTCAAGTTATAATGAGTCCACCTTCAAAATTGAGTCCATGAGTCCTCATCTTGCCCTTTGGATGAAAGAGATGGAGGGACAAGATTAGAACAAGATGGAAGGCTAAGATTACAAGAAAAATGAATGGACAAGATTAGAACAAAATGAAGGGACAAGATTAGAACCAAATGAGTGGGTTTTAATAACTTCCACCTACATTACGAGTACATAATGATGTAACTTTAGTCATTAAAAGTGTAACTTCAACCATTATTTGTGTAACTTCAAAATAAAATGTGATTTCGAGTATATAAATTTGAATTTATGTAACTTTAAGATAAGTTTATGTGATTTTTACCTTTTTATGAGGGTAACTTTAGTCATTAAAAGTGTAACTTCAACCATTATTTGGGTAACTTTAAACTAAAATGTGATTTCGAGTATATAAATTTGAATTTATGTAATTTTAAGACAAATTTATGTGATTTTTGTTTTTTTATGAGGCGAACTTTAGTCATTAAGAGTGAAACTTCAACCATCATTTTTGTAACTTTAAATTAAAATGTGATTTCGACTATATAAATTTAAATTTATATAATTTTTAAACAAATTTATGTTATTTTAGTTTTTATGAATGTAACTTTAATTCTTAATTGCGTAACTTTAACTTAAAATATGAATTAATTTTAATATTTTATTAAGTGTAACTTTAACCTTTATTAGTGAAACTTCATTTATTAATTGTTTAACTTTAGTCAATTATAGTGTAACTCATGTTTAGGTAACTTTAGTCTTTTCTAGTGTAACTTCAGTCCATACTAATGTAACTATAGTCATTAATTAAGTAACTTCCTTAATAAGATAACTTTAGTCCAGTGCAACTTTAGTCCATAATTGTGAAACTTTAGTACATACTAATGAAACTTTAGTCTATAATTGTAAAACTTTAGTCTATAATTGTGAAACTTTAGTCCATAATTGTGAAACTTTAGTACATACTAGTGAAACTTTAGTACATAATAGTGAAACTTTAGTACATAATAGTGAAACTTTAGTACATAATAGTGAAACTTTAGTAAACAATTGTGAAACTTTACTAAACAATTGTGAAACTTTAGTAAACAATTGTGAAACTTTAGTACATACTACTGAAACTTTAGTACATACTAGTGTAACTTCAGTACATACTAGTGTAACTTCAGCCCATACTAGTGAAACTTCAGCCCATACTAGTGAAACTTCAGTATGTACTAGTGAAACTTTAGTACATAACTGTGTAATTTTAGATCTAAAAATAATCAATAACAAAAAAAATAAAAAACGAGATAAAAATAAAATAGAAAATCATAAAAAATTCAAAAAAAATGAAAACTTTAGTACATAAAAAACGAGATAAAAATAAAATAAAAATAAAACTAGGGGAATAAATCTGAAAAGTAGAAAAACAACATATATAAAAATAATGAGATCTAAAATAAAATAAAAAACATAAAAAATCTGAAAAATAAAAAACAAGATTTGAAATGATAGTGGTTATATTTTTTAACCTTTTTATCTTTTTTCAGATCTAAAAAAATATTCAAAAAATGGCTAAAATATGATGGTATAAATCTGAAAAAAAAAACATAAAAAAATGAGAATAAAAGTTCCTCCACCCGCCTCCAACCCTCCGACCACCATGCCCACGTGCTTACCCTCCACAACCAACACCAATATAGCCCAAATATTTCAGATCTGAGAAAAAAATTGAGAAAAATTGAAAGTTGTTAATGGTGGTTGGAGGAGTGGAGGGCGGCGGCATGGGAGCGGGGAGGAGGGAGCCGAGAAAAGCATGGGAGCGACGGGCGGCAGGGGAACGGCGGCAGTGGAGGGGAGCGACGGGCGGCGGACGGCGGTGGAGGGGTGGGCTAGGTGGTTGTCGGGTTTTGTGAGAGAGAGGGAGAGGAGGTGGTTAATTTTTTGGGTGGAGAGGTGAAGGTGGGTGGAGGCGGCGGCGGGTGGAGGCGGCGGTGTAGGGTGAATGTGACGCGGCAGGGGGAGGTGGAAAGGAGGAGGAAGGTGGAGGGGTGAAGGTGGCGGTGTAGGGGGCGGTGTAGGGTGGAGGTGGCGGTGTAGGGTGAAGGTTGGTTGGGGTTTTCTTTTGGTTTTTTTTTTTAGAGAATAGTAGAGAGAGAAGGGAGGTAGAAAGAGAATGGGTGGTGTGAAAATGAATGAAATAGAGTGAAAAATGGCTTTTATATTAGGGTTTGAAGGGTGGATTGTGTGTGACTCACAATTCTGGCCACTCATTTTGTTTCAATCTCAGCCCTTTATCCTTTTAATCCAAGGGCTTGGATGAGGACTCAAGGACTCAAAGGAAGGGGGGAGACTCATTTGAACCTAACTCTCTCTATATATATATATATATATATATATATATATATATATATATATATATATATCCAACTTTAATACTCCCTCCTAGTCACTCATTTCTTCCTCTTTCCCTTTTACACAAAAATTAAGAAAATGAATTTGGACCACACAAAACACACTACCCCACATACAAATGAATTTAGACCACACAAAACACACAATCCCACATCCAAAAAGGGAAAGAGGGAAGAAAACCCGACTTACCCAATAAGGAAAGAGGGAAGAAATGACCGACTAGGAGGGAGTACTACTTATTTTGTAATTTCTTACTCATTTTGTGTTTCAGGACGCTTATAATGAAGAGATGAGTCAGCCAACGCCCACTGGCAAAACCCCAAACGAGTTCAATGCGTACTATAATGCTGTCAAGGGTTTCGACTAGAAGTCGATACTATTCGGGATCGGAAATAAGGGGAAAGAATTGTAGCATAAACCACGTTGTAACAAAAGTGCGCGCGATCTTTCTCTTACACTCCTACCGAATACACTCAATTCGCAAGTCAGAATGCTCGAATGAAGGAGCAATTGAACAAAATTGCGAGTAAACGAGAAGATGAGCATGCTGCCCGACTTGCCATTGAAGCACAAGTACGTGCCACTCAAGAGCAACTTGATCGCCAGAACGCGCAAATGGAGGCCATGCAAGCGGCGATGTTGGCGTTTTTTTCCCAAGGCACTTGTCATTTCCCTCCTCCACATTCAAGGGACGACAACGCGAACGATGGTCACGTCTTTGGGAGGGGTTCAGTTGCGACATTAGGTTAGTATTTATCGTGTATCTTATTCGTTGTCATGTCTAAGTTAGTAAGATAATTGTATTTCTCTAGGTTAGTAAGACGGTTGTATGAATATGGAAATTTTTTATGTAAAGGAGCTTTGTTTTTCCAATTTGCATCGATCTTGTTTAGTTCTTTCTTGCCTCTTATTGATTCCCATTCTTGCGGTCGACATGAGAATAAATTCCCGCTTCGCGGTCGACGATTGTATTTGATGTATTGAAGGTTTTATTGGAATTTTTATGTTGAAAATAATGCAAAATACGCACTGTGGCCGGACAGTAGGCTGTTGTTTCCAGATACTGTCACTGTAATTACTGACAGAAATTCCGTAAGTAAAGTCAACGTAATATTGACCAAACTGACGGAAAATCCGTCAATAAAGTCAACAAGATGTTGACAATACAGGCGGAATTTCTGTCAGTAAAGTGAGAGTTAGCTTTACACTCAGTCCCATTCCACCATCATTCTATTCTATATATTAAATCCTGGAACCAAGGGACTTCCATTGAATTAAATAAAGTTATACAATTAATTATATTATATAGTTCTTAATCGATACATGTGTGATAGACCTGATCAAGGGATTACAATGTAAATATTATATAATTTTGGTTGAATTATAAATTTTAAAAAATACCAAAATAGGGTGACTTTCCTTAAAATAAACATGTCTCACTTATGGTATAAATTAGTAGCATAGAATATACATTAAATTAAAAGTTTATAATTATTTAACTTACACATAATATTTTGAAAACTTTTAAAAGGTAAATAAATCAAGCTAGGTTTCCAAAAGATATAATATTGCATAATTGATTTAAATTGATTAAACATATATGTAATATATTTATATAAATATATGAGCCTCTAAAAATTGCATGTGTACTCAAGTTGCATGTTTAATCATCAACTTATCAAATTATAGTAATCACTCAGTTCAATAATCAAAATAACAATATTAGAACCGACAGTAATGAAAGTAATAGAACAACAACGGGAGTAGTGAAATTTTCAATATTAATGTGGTATTACTGAAAGTATCAAAAATTACGGTAGGAATAGTGAAAGTAACAATAATTACGACGAGAGTAGTGAAAGTAACAGTAGTAATAACGAATGTAATAAAAGAAACAATACTAACAATAAAAAAAAAAGTATATATGAATAGTTAGTCGACCAATTGATTAAAGTAAATATTAATACTGGAAGTAATGAATTGTCTAATAATTTATTTTATCGTAATTTTAAGATATGTCATAAGAAAATATATTGATGATAAATTTATGAGTTATACAATTTTAAAGTATATTTAATTAAAATAAACTTTAATGATAAATATAGGTAGCCCGGGCGGAGCTGGGCACCAATACTAGTACTATATATTAAATTCTGAAACCAAGGGACTTCCATGTATTTAAATAAAGTTATACAAATTAATTATTTAATATAGTTTTTAATTGATAGCGTTGTGTGATATACCTGAACAAGGGATTTCAATGTAAATATTATATAATTTTGGTGCAAGTATAAATTTAGAAAATAACAGAATATGATGATTTTCCTTAAAATAAACATGCCCCACTTATGGTATTAATTAGTAGCATTGATTATACATTAAACTAAAGTAATTTCTATATTATATAATTATTTAACTTAGACAAAATATTTTGGAAACTATCAAAAGGAAAATAAATCAAGCTAGGTTTCCAAAAGATATAATATTGCATAATTCTTTTAAATTGATTTAATGCATATATATAATATATTTATATAAGTATATGAGCCTTTTAAAATTGCATGTTTACTCATCAGTATGAAATTATAGTAATCACTCATTTTAATAGTGAAAGTAACAATATTAGAATCGGGAGTACTGAAAGTAATCACTCATTTTAATGGTGAAAGTAACAATATTAAAATCGGGAGTAGTGAAAGTAATAGAACAACAACGGGAGTAGTGAAATTATTAATATTAATGCGGCATTAGTGAAAGTATCAAGAATTACGGCGGGAGTAGTGAAAGAAACAATAATTACGTCGGGAGTAGTGAAAGTAACAATAATTACGACGTGAGTAGTGAAAGTAACAGTAATAATAACGAATGTAGTCAGAGAAACAATACTAACAATAAAAAAAAGTATATATAAACAATTAGCTGACCAATTTATTAGAGTAAAATATTAATGGTGGGAGTAATGAATTATCTCATACTTTTTTTGTATCGTAATTTTAAGATATGTCAGAAGAAAATATATTAAAGATAAATTTATTAGTTATGCAATTTTAGAGTATATTTAATTAAAATAAATTTTAGTGATAAATAGAACTAGCCCGGACGGGGCCGGGCACTAATACTAGTAAGTATAAGAGGTACTCAAACCAAACCATTATAAAGTGGTATGAGTACCTTAATACATTTTCCTTTAAAATGTCAAACTCAACCAAAAGGCCTCTAAGGCCCTGTACTTTTGCACTTAATTTCATTTTATATAAGTTCAGTTCAGTTTCAATAAGTTCAGTTCAATTTAGTTCAGCTCTATTAAATTCAGTTCAATTCAAGTTAGTTCAAATCAGTTCAGTTCAGTTCAACGTACTTTATTTCAACATTATTATTATTATTATCATTTATTTTTTTTATAATAAGATGCGCGCAGCTTTCATTAAAATAAAATAAAATGAAAAATTTACATGAAGTTGGTGGGGAGCCGAGAGACAATCTGGGCCCCCACCCCCTTAGCTATAGCAAAGCCAAGTCTAGCAAAAATATAAGCGGCCACCCCAGCTCCAACATCCTAAGATACCGAGAATTTCTGGATCCGCTTGAGCAAGTCAACAACATCCGAGCCCATATCCCCAAGCGAAGAGAAAGAGAAGGGTAGGAAACCATAGCCAGCAGCCGCGCATAAATCCCCATACTTAACACATTTGCGCTGAGCAGCATCAGCGACAACCCGTCTCGTCACAAAATCAGACATCCCACTCTGAGTCAAGGGGGAAGACCATATCAAATCAACACACACATCACGCCCTCTGTCCCAGGAATAAAGAATCAAATCTGTAGGACGAAGAGATCTGTCGTGCCCGTCAACCAAACCGATATCAACCTACTTACCCGCAGAAATACCAGACCTATAACATATGTCGAATAAGGTGTCACGAACGAGGTTATGGCGATGCTTAACCCCCACAGTACCAGTACAAGAAACAACGTGGTCCCCATACACATCATCAGCAAAAACCCGACAACAAGCAGGACAAGGCCTAGATACCGCGAATAACGGAACACCCAGTCGATACCCCAGCACACAACGGTAAGTCCTCCTGTTCATAATCTGACCCAACCCAGAGATAGGAACCGCACGCAACCAATCAAAGGAGTGGGCACCCTGCTGAGACTTCCACAACACAAGATGACGCGGTGTCAAAGAGAAAACAGTTTCCGAAGAAGCAGCAACCGTCGAAATATATATCTGCCAATTTCTTCATAAGTTTAGGGGCATCGATTTCACTCGGATCACGTAAAAAATCAGAACCTGTAGTTTCCGAAAACACCCGCAAGGCATCGTCAAAAGTAGGACCAGCACATACAATACCAGAAGGCCGCAGGAGCGTAGCCTGCAAAACTGCAGACTGCAAACGGGAAGCCAGAAAAGCATAGTGTAAAACATCTCCTGCTGTATAAACACCAAGTTCACCCAAATGAAAAGGGAAAGTGGCAAGGCGCCACTGCCAATCCCCAAAACCAGGCGCAGACGCGGTGACAATATGTTCCAAGCTAGAACGAAGTGCAGCATCAAAGCGAAGATGGACATACCCAAATACTCCCGGGGAGCAAGTACGAAGAGAAAAATAGAGCTTAGAAATACCAGTACAAGCTCGAAGTAAAAGCAACTCGCATTGCGGGTCCTCAATCCTCGCGACTAAGTCCATAAGCTCAATGGTCTTAGTCACTCTCCTCGCCACAAGCTCACTGCCAAAAATAGGACAAGTACTGACAGGTCCACCCAAAACAGAGACACCACGCAAGGGCCGAGCAATAGTAGGGGGGAAGACACCGGGAAGCCGAATCCGAGGATCCTCAATAGGACAAAAGACCTCAGTCTTAGCGACATTAAGATGGAGACCGAAATGAGGCCTATCTATCATAATCAAATCCAAAAGTCTCCCCACCTCCAAAGTGTCCCCAACAATGGGGCCATCATCCAAATACCATGCATGCATAGTAAGATCAAAGGAGTCCCGGATTTTGCACACTAAGGAATGCAAAACCAAAGCGAAAAGCAAAGGGCCTACATGATCACCCTGCTAAACACCCTGACAAGATCACAAACAATCCTCCCCATAATAAAGACGGGCAGGGCTAGAGTAACAAAACTCCACCCAACGGGAAAGAACCGGACAACGACGGCGGACTTCCTGCAGCATAGTCACACGATCAACAAGTTTGAAAGCATTCTGGAAATCAACTAGCAACATAGACAGTCCCACGTCACCACCACGGGCCTCAATGAGCCGATTCAAGGCGTGCAAGATAGTCTCTCCTCCACCGGACACCCCGACCCCAAACCGAAGGCTAGCAAAATACGAAGATAAAGAAGGACCAACCAGACAAGCACCAACCTTAGAGACAAGACGTCTCCAGACAGTGCCAACAACAATAGGACGAACACCCTATTATTATTATTATTATTATTATTATTATTATTATTATTATTATTATTATTATTATTATTATTATTATTATTATTATTATTATTATAAGATGTTACAAGAAGTTGGTGGGGAGCCGAGAGACAATCTGGGACCCCACCCTCTTAGCTATAGCAAAACTAAGTCTAGTAAATATATAAGCGGCCACCCGAGCCCCAGTATCCTGAGATACCGAGAATTTCTGGATCCGCTTAATCAAGTCAACAGCATCCGAGCCCAGCTCCCCATGCGAAGAAAAAGAGAAGGGAAGGAAACCGTAACCAGAAGCCGTGCATAAATCCCCATACTTAGCACACTTGCGCTGAGCAGCATCAACGACAACCCGTCCGGGCACAAAATCGGCTAATCCTGTCTGAGTCAAGGGGGAAGACCTTGTCAAATCAACACACACATCACGTCCTCAGTCCCAGGAATAGAGCATCAAATCCGCAGGACGAAGAGAGCCGCCATGTCTGTCAACTAAACCGATATCCACCTCCCTACCCGTAGAAATTCCAGACCTATAGCAAATGTCGAATAAGGTGTCACGGACGAGGTTATGCCGATGCTTAACACCCACAGTGTCAGTACAAGAAACAACGTGGTCCCCATAAATATCATCAACAAAGACCCGAGAGCAAGCCGGACAAGGCCGAGATACCACGAATAACGGAATACCCAGTCGATACCCCAGCACACTACGGTAAGTCCTACCGTTCATAGTCTGACACAACCCAGAGATAGGGACCGCACGCAACCAAGCAGATGAGTGGGCACCCTGCTGGGATTCCATAACGCAAGATGGCGCGGTGTCAAAGAGAAAACAGATTCTGTAGTAGCAGCAATCGTCGCAAAATATATATCTGTCAGTTTCTTCATAAGTTTAGGAGCAGCGATTTCACTAGGATCACGTAAAAAGGCAGATATTGTAGTCTCAGAGAACACCCGCAAGACATCGTCGAAAGTAGGACCACCATCCACAATACCAGAAGGTCGTAATAGCTTAGCCTGCAAATCGGCAGACTGCAAATGGGACGCCATAAAAGCATAATGAAAAACATCCCCGACAGCATAAACACCGAGCCCACCAAGATGAAAAGGGAAAGTGGCAAGGCGCTACTGCCAATCCCCAAAACCAGGCCTAGACGCGGTGACAATACGTTACAAGCTAGAACGAAGCGATGCATCAAAACGAAGATGGACAGACCCAAAGACCCCCGGCGAACAAGTACGGAGGGTAAAGTAGAGCTTAGAAATACCAGTACAAGCTCGAAGCAGAAGCAACTTACATTACGGGTCCTCAATCCTAGCAACCAAATCCATAAGCTCGATGCTCTTAGTCACTCTCTTCGCCACAAGCTCACTGCCAAAATTAGGGCAAGTACTAACAGGCCGCCCAAAACAGAGACACCACGCAAAGGCCGGGAAATAGAAGGGGGAAAACACCAGGAAGTCGACTCCGGGGATCCTCAGTATGCCAAAAAAATCTCAGTCTTAGCGACATTAAGATGGAGACCAACCTGAGGACCATCCGCCAAAATCAAATCCAAAACCTTCCCTACCTCCAAAGTATCCCCAACAATGGTGCCATCATCCAAGTACCAAGCTTGCAAACTCAAATCAAAAGAATCTCGTATCTTGCACACCAAGGGATGCAAACCCAAAGCGAAAAGCAAGGGTCCCAAAGGATCACCCTCCTGGACTCCCTGACAAGACCACTGATGATCGGTTTGTCGTCAAAACAAGCATCAAAAATAACCCAATAAAAGTAGTATAAAGGGGTCGAAATCCACGAGGATGGGGGAGGTCAACTACTAGTTCGATTGAATCCTATTCTAGCCTAAAATATGACGGATTGGAAAGTTAACTAAAAACTAGGAAAAACAAGCAATTGCTAAGTAATAAAGATGAAAACAATTAGGGGAAAGACTAGGGTGAAGGGTTCACCTTAGGGGGAATAATGGGTTAGTCGGGTAACTAGCAAAGGGGGTAAATAATTCGAGTAAAATCGATTGCTAATGTCTCAACAATCGATAATCATCAACAAGCTATCGCATTTGTCTCAAATCACCCATATAAACACTTAGTCTAATCGTCTCTACCACCGTCGCTTAAGAGAAGATCAAACCATGCTTGATAAAATGGTAACTTTCGTTCACACATTTCATCAAACACTTGGTGTTCATATGGGCAATACCCAAATCATTTACCACAAACTTGCTAATTAACCAACCTAATACCCCACATGATCCACCCTTAGGCTCCCCTAAACCCTAGAGGATAATCTACTCACACATGGTAAAGGAAATCAAAACACTAAAGGGAAGGGGGAGTTCAATCAACATCATGCTATGAGAAGAATAAAGATAATAATCAAAAGATGAACTATAAACTAGAAATGGAAATTAATTGCATAAACAATAAAAAAGGTGAGAAATTTAATACCAAACAAGACTTATATTGATGAATATGGGGGAATGTCTTCACCCAAGTCTTCAATACAAACCTCAAAAATGAAATGTAAGACTAGATTCCACAACTTGAAATGATAAACTAAACTAGATTAGGGAAATATTAGGAGAGTAATTAGGGATTAATTTGGGTTACAAATTTCTAGGGTTTCGTGCTAAGGAGAATGTTAAAAACTGCTCACAAAATAATAAGGGGGGGTATATATAGGTCTCTCGAAATTAAGGAAGAAATTAGAAGAAGAGGGCGAATTTTGCGATGTTGTGTTCCCGGCCGGTCGACCGGCCGCCGGGCCTCTGACCGGCCTGGGACACAACAGTGTCTTCAGGAACTCCGTCTTCAAAAATCCCAAAATTTCACTAAGTATGGAAAATGTGTGTCTGGGCCGGTCGACCGGCCGCCGGTTCCCAACCGGCCTGGAGTACCAAACCACTCTCTATGGCTTCTGATGTAGGCGCAGGCCGGGTAGTCGATCGGCCGCCGGTCGGCCGGCCGGCGCTACCTGGGCCTTTTCTTCACTTTTTTCAACATCTTTCAATTATAGAGCGGTAGTCTGGGCCGGTTGGCCGGCCGCCGGTCTGGGGACCGGCCTGGGCCACCTGATGACATATTTCTTCATTTTTCGTCTCATCTTCGAATCCCGACTCATGCAATGTCTTTATGCACCGATTTCCTCATTTCCGCCTTAATTCCTGCAAATTGAGATCAATATTCATAGCGCGGGAAATCGGGAAATAAAATGCAATTAAAGACACGCAAATCCGTGTAAACGGACCAAAATGGGGACGAAAATGAGGTAAAAATGTGACTAAATGAATGCTTATCAAAATTCCCCACACTTAAGACTTACTCGTCCCCGAGTAAGTAACAAAAATCGAGACCCATAAGTACCCTTATTCAATACTACACTAATACTAAGGCTACAACCTAAACTATTAATAATATCCGACGGTAGGCAATTAACGGGCCTCCTCCGTCCCTTCAACTCACAACGAGATACTCATGAGGTAGAGTACCTCCTTGCAAGGCAAGTAGGAGCTTGCTCAAAATTTCGACGCATCCAAATGAAAAACACGTAAGAACACGACAAAGATGCATCTAATAAAAGAAAAATCACATGCCTCATCCATGTGACGGAAATATCTAAAAGGAAAACCGTTTAAATAATGCATGATCCTTATAAGCCACTAATATCATAAAGCATGGAAAAATATTCGTCTCCTAGCGGTGCAAGTCTAATGAGAATTTCGAACCCCATCTACTATTTGCTTGGCCAAGAGCGATAAAATGGAAGATGGAAATGAAATCCTCGTGACGTTATTAAGCACAATAGCATATGGAATTCACGTTTCTCAAATAAATGAGACACAAGGGTCGTCCCGTCTCACTATGCAACTTCAAAGGTGAATGATTCAAGAAGGATAAAAGGAAATTGAGATTTGAGTCTTATTGCTTGGAAAATTTTTCATTTCACACTTTGCTTTCTTTTTCTTTTTCTTTCTTTTTGATTTGCATTTTGGTTTGCAATTTTTGGCATGAAAGCACACGGTTTCCGTCAAGGACATGCGGTCGGAACCAACAATAGGGGTATCCCCACCGTAGTGGCATCGAAAGGGGGCCTAGATATGGGCCCACTAGAATCCCTAGAAGTTCCGTTTTGCATTTCCTCGACGAAAACAAGAAAAGATGATAATTGACTCAATATTTTCAGCTTGTTTGATTTGTTTCCTTTTTTGATCAAAAGTGGAAGAACAATGAATCATGGTTGGTTGCATAGCAAGAACGGTCACCTAAGAATTCTTTCTACCATCGGAATAATCACATCAATCGAGGGTGTCGAGGTGGAATAAGCGCAAACTCGTGGCTCGGCATTAGTAGACGGGTTAAAACTCACTAGAAATGCACAACCCAGGGCGTCTAAAATTCCACGATTAAGATGAACACTTTATGAATAAAAAAGTAGCAAAAAGGGACTATGCACATTCAACAAGTTTTCCAAAAAGACAATTATTAAAACATTTTTCTAAATGCAACTATATGCCATGATGCAATCTAGCATATATACAACTTAAATGCACATGCTCTAACCGACTATATGACACATAAGCTAATGCTATCTCCTAACAGCACACAAGTGGCACACACGCCAATCAACAAAATTCACACCATCGTCATCAACACATCCCGTCCTCAAGTAAGAAGGAAAGGAGATAAGGGAGAAGAGAAATAGGAAAGATCTCACCAAAGCGTCTTCATTTTCCCTTTTTCGTGCCTCATATGATGTGGGGCGCACCTATGGATGGAGATAAAAAGAAACACACGGCAATATATACAAAATAAACTATATACAAACTAATCTAAACATATATTTTTTGGAAAATTTTCAAATTTTTCGATTTTTAGGCATTTTTCAACTTTTTTCAAAAATCAACGATATATACAAAAGAAATAAAATCCTCCCCACACTTAAGTCTTACTCGTCCCCGAGTAAGTGACTCAAATATGGAAGGAGAGAAAAAAGAAAAGGAAAAACAAAACAATCTTTTTGGGTTTTTCAATTTTTGGGAATTCCCTCCCCACACTTGGTATTTACATGGTGTGAGGGGGGAATTCAAAACAAATAACATGTTTTTGGGTTTTTAAATATTTTGAAAAATAAAAACTTGTTTTTTGGGGTTTTTGATTTTTGAAGAGAAATCACAATATGAACAATATATACAAGAGGGTTAGCTCTAAGTAAATGCATGAACTAAATAAAAGTCCTAAAACTAAATGCAAAATGATATAATACAATGTCATGATCTAAGTAAATGCAAACTACACTATATGGATGCAAGGCTAACATGTGACGATATGTTACAAAATTAAATTCTAATGCAAGCCTAAATGGATGCAACTAAATGGATGACTAAGCTAAGATATAATACAACTATCTAAATGCATGCGAAAATATAAATATGATGAAGATTTGGATTATAAGGGATCATACTCATGGGTTTCCGGCCTCAAGAGTATCCAGTGAAATCAGAGGATGTAGTATCAAATTGGCCATGACTGGCCTCAGCAAAAGACGCATCTACATCCTGGGCTCCCGAACCAGAGCCGCCACCCTCCACAATCTCGAACCGTGGACCCATCCTGTCAAACCACTCGGCATTCTGAGCCGCAATCTCTGGGTCCACCTCCTCCTCATCAACTACCGGCTGAGCAAAAACCGGCGCAGAAGAATAATAGTCATGCTGAATATTGAAATCACCAAACACCCTAGAACCCTGATCATACCCGCCCTCTGGCCACATGAAATAGGACGGATGCGGGCCAACTGGCTCCCTATACCCCTCCCTACACCAATTATCGTAAGAAGGGTATTGGCCAAGAGCCAAGTCGTAATACATCCTGTCCATCCGCTGCGATAAAAGAGCTCTATCCCGAGCTTCCTCCTCACGCCACTTAGCTGCCGCCTCTCGCGCCCTAGCCGCTGCCTCTCTCTCCGTAGCTGCTGCCTCGGAGGCCAAAGTCATGTCGGCCATGAACTGGATCAAGGAAGGATCCAAAGGTGGGTAACTGGTAGTGGTAGAAGTGGATGCGTCGGGTTGGGATGAATTGGGCCAAGGGCGCCACTGCTGCGGATGATAGAAGGGGTTCAAATAAGGCAAGGAGGTGGAAGTGGGGCCCTGCTCCTCTCTCCTATATGTCGTGACGGGGGCTGTAGGATCTCGCCTAAATGCGGTAACTGGAGCTAAAGGATCTTCCGGGGTTTCCTCAGTAGGTGGTGGTGGAGGGTTGTCCTCCACTAGGGGAAGGAGATAGTGCGCGCTATCAGGAACCACTTTCATAGCCGCACCATTCGGGAGAGGAATAGAATTGACCCCTCGAACCCTCCAATAAGTCTTCCCGTCCTCAACTCTCTTTATTACCCACTCAAGCTTCCTAAAAATGTAATCCTCCGTCAACAATGAGCAACCCCCTAAACACCTCAAATTACGCTCATCTAGAGCATCTCTACAAAGGACATGAGCAATCTTGGTAACAATCCCCCCTAAATGGATTCCGGTAGGGCTAAACGGGTCGTTGGCAATTTTCTGGAAGTGGATGACGACGTGGTGATGATGTGTTCCTTACGCCATCCCCGGCAACGGCGCCATTTGATGATGTGTTCCAGGCCGGTCGGCACACCGGCTGCCGGTCGCCCGGCCTGGAACACATCATCAAATGGCGCCGTTGCCGGGGATGGCGTAAGGAAACTCGTAGTTTGTTTTGTGTCTTAGATTTAGCCAAGTTACTTGTTGTTTTTGTTGGTTTTTAGTTGTTAGATTATTTGTAGAGTGCCTTGCATTATTGTCTTTCCCTAGTGTGCCCAAAAACGCACTAGGAGTCTAACTTGTTTTTGAGTTGCTTTGAGTGCATGCCTAGAGGTGAAGGTTTGTTCTTGAGCCATCCGGAACCCGAAAGGTTGTTTAGGACTCTCCGTGCCAATACACTTGCTCGGGTTAGGAATTCAAGAAGAGTTAGCCATCAACAAGCCAATACTTCAATTGCTTCTACATCCACTCCAACAATCGATTACCCACAAAACAACACCATTGAACCCATATTTGAAAACCCCTTCTACAATACACAACAAAATACACCACCAAATTCACCACCTACAATACCTCAACAACAAAATCAACCACAAATGACGACTCTACGTGATCGTAACCGTCCCAACCACGATGATACCCAATCTCCAATCAATTTCGGTGTCTTGGCCCCAAATAATTTTGAGATTCACCCGGCTCAAATGAGTTCTATTGAGCGGGATAGCTTTGGAGGCCTCCCCGATGAAGATGCTCATGCCCACTTGAGAAAATTCAAAAGTAGGGTAGGAATCATGAAAAGGAATGGGGTGCCCGAGGAAACCCTTTGCCTCATGTTGTTCCCATTTTCCCTCAAGGACCGGGCGGAGAGGTGGTTGAATAACCATCCTCCAAACACTTTCACCACTTGGGATGATTTGGCTAAGGAGTTTCTAAGTAAGTACTACCCCGCCTCCAAAACGGCGATGCTAAGAAACGAGATTACCACCTTCCAACAAGAGGATGGAGAGTCCTTGGGAGAAGCATGGGATCGGTTCATTGATTTACTTGCCCGATGCCCTCACCATGGAATTGCGGATTGGTATGTCACTCAAACCTTCTATCAAACTCTCCTCCCTCAAACCAAGGCCATGGTGAATGCTTCCGCGGGGGGAAGTTTTGATCATTTGAATGACCAACAAGGGGCGGCATTGATCAAGAAGATGGTTGAGTCGGAATCTAGTTATGGTACTAGTTCTAGAGGGAATAGCTTGAGAAGGAGTTCTAAGTACCCAAGTGAGAACTTCTCAAATGCGGATACCAATGCCAAGATTGATTTGCTCACACAAACTTTCACTAAGGGTTTTGCCGAGCTTCAAAAAGCTCAAAATCAAAGTCAAGGTCATCATGTGAATGAAGCTAGTGGGTCTTATGCACCTCCCATGGTGGAAGCTTATCAAACCCCCACTTGTGAAATTTGCAATGGATATGGGCACACCTTTGAAGTTTGTGGGAACAATGTCTCTTATAACAATGAAGGTGCAAACGATTATCAACATGTAAATGCTTTCCAAGGTATCAACAACAACCCACGGCCCTCAAGGCCTCAATTCCAAAATCAAGGAGCTTACAACCCAAATTCAAATTTCTATCATCCAAGCTCAAAATTTCACCCAAACATGAGTTACAAAAGCCAAAATGTCTTAAATCCTCCCCAACAAGAGGATGGAGAGTCCTTGCGGATTGGTATGTCTTAAACCCTCAACACACACAAACTCAACCTTCCAACCCTCCGGGTTTTTCCCAACCTAGAGGAGGAGGTCAATTTTCTAGAGGAAACTATAACAATCAATTCAACAACTCTCAACAAGGTCAAGGATCCAACCAATTCCAAAATCAACACTTCAATGATCAAGGTTACAATAACCAAGGTAACTTCCAAAACCAAGGTAATTGGAATCAAGGTCAAGGAAATTGGAATCAAAATCAAGGGAACCAAAACTTCAACAATCAAGGCCAAGGTAATTTTTACCAAGGCAATCAAAACAATCAAGCAAGCCAAGGGGTTCCCGATCAATCTTTTCAAGGCCAAGGGCCAAATTTCAACAACAACCAAGGGTCAAATTTCAACAATCAAGGTTCAAGGGGGCAACAAGGGAATTTTAACAACAATCAACAAGGGAATTTTAACAATCAAAGAAACAACAACCAAGGGTCGAGTAGTCGGAATGACTATGCTTTTGCCCTTCCTTTGACAAATCAACCCCACCAAGAGAATGATCCTTCAATAAGTGAAGTTTTGCAATTAGTCAAAAACATGGAAATCCAAAACAACTTGGCTTTGCAAAATGTCACTAATGCTCACAAAAAGGAGGTGAGAGAATTAGAAGCTAGGTTAGCTTCTCAAGCTTTGAACAATCCTCAAAGGCCTCCGGGAGGTCTACTTGCTCAAGGGAAAAGCTCCAAGGATGCTTCATCAAGCCACCATGCATGTGCGGTGACTTTAAGAAGTGGACTAGTGCTTGATAACCCCTACATGGATATGATGAATGATGAGATTCCAAATGATGAGCATGTTGAGGAAGGAGAAGAACTTGAAGAGCCCTTTTTGACTCCCACCTTGGAGTCAAAAGATGATGGCAAGGGTGAAGATGATCAACCCAAAGAGGGAGAAGAAGGGTATGTCGAAATTATGCCTTATGAAGAGGAGATGAACAAGGATGTCAATGATGACGGAGTAGAGGTACAACCAATGGCAAGAGCTAAGGTAACCAAGAAAACTCCCATTCCAAAGGTATCTTTTAGCACTCCACTTGTTGTTTCCGATATCCCCTACCCCTCTAGAGCTTTGAAAACTAAGGAAAACTTCAAGTTCACCCAATTTAGAAAAATGCTTGAGGGACTTGAAGTGACCTTACCTTTCACCGATGTTATATTGAACATGCCCACTTACTCAAAATTTCTAAAAGACATCTTGACTCACAAGAGAACTTTGGGTACCCAAGATGTTATGATTATGGAGGCGGAGTGTAGTGCTCTCCTCATTAATCCTAACTCTTTCAAAATGCCAAAAAAACTTGGGGACCCCGGAAGTTTCTCTATCCCTTGTGTTGTGGGGGGAGTCATGATTTCAAGGGCATTATGTGACAATGGTGCAAGTGTAAGTGTCATTCCCTTAACTATTGCTAAAAGAATTGGACTTGAAAGTTTAACCCACACTTCTATGACTCTACAACTAGCGGATAGGTCCGTTAAGCAACCTTTGGGTGTGCTTGAGGACGTACCCGTTAAAGTTGGCAAATTTTTGATCCCCACGGATTTCGTTGTCCTAGATATCCCGGAGGATAGCCACACTCCCATCATCCTTGGTAGGCCCTTTTTGGCTACCGGAGGAGTCCTCATTGATGTGAGGGACGGGCGGCTAACCTTTAGGGTGGGAAACGAAACCCTTGAATTTAATCTTCCACATCTAGTGAAGGGACCAATGTTTCACAAAGCATGCTCGGTAGAAGTCATAGAGGAAGTGATTGAGAAGATGCATGAAGAGGAGAAGCATGAAGAAGAAGCTCTACAAGTGGCACTCCATGATAAGGAGATGGGAGATGACCACGAGGTAGATGACGAGCTAATGAAGAAGGTGGAGGGCCTTCTCCCTCCAAAGGTACAACTTAAGCCCTTACCTCCCTCACTTAAGTACTCTTTTTTAGGTGAGGGAGAGACTTATCCCGTTATCATTAATGCTAATTTAAGTGAAGGCCAAGAACTTGAACTTTTGAAAGTCTTGAAAACTCATAGGGGTTCACTTGGATATAGCATTGATGATATCAAAGGGTTAAGTCCTAATCTTTGCATGCATAGGATTGTCTTGGAGGAGGGTAGCAAACCTAAGGTAGATGGGCTACGTAGGTTGAACCCTAAGATGGCGGAAGTGGTTAAAAGTGAGGTTATGAAGTTGTTAGAGGCCGGGATTATCTACCAAATACCCGATAGTTCTTGGGTGAGCCCCGTCCATGTAGTGCCCAAGAAAGGAGGGGTGACTATGGTGGAACAAGAGGATGGGACTCTCTTAGCTTCTAGACCCGTGACCGGATGGCGGATGTGCATTGACTATCGCAAATTAAATGCCGCCACCCTCAAAGACCACTACCCCATCCCCTTTATTGACCAAATGCTTGAAAGGTTGGCGGGGCATTGTTACTATTCATTTCTAGATGGTTATTCCGGGTTTTTACAAATCCCCATACACCCGGAAGACCAAGAGAAAACCACATTCACTTGTCCCATAGGAGTTTATGCTTATAAGAGGATGCCCTTTGGGCTTTGTAATGCTCCGGGGACGTTCCAAAGATGTATGACGGCAATTTTTGCCGATTTTCTTGAGAAGAGTATGGAGGTCTTCATGGACGACTTTAGTGTCCATGGAGACTCATTTGATCTTGGACTTGTGAATTTGTCTAATGTTTTGCAAAGGTGTGAGGAGCACAACCTCGTTCTCAATTGGGAGAAATGCCACTTTATGGTGGAGGAGGGGGTTGTGCTTGGTCACATCGTGTCTAAGAGAGGCATAGAAGTTGATATGGCTAAGGTTTCGGTAATAGCAAACTTGTCACCCCCTACAAATGTGAAGGGAGTGAGAAGCTTTCTAGGCCATGCGGGCTTTTACCGACGTTTCATCAAAGACTTTTCTAAAATAGCCAAGCCTTTAACTTCTCTTCTTCTCAAAGACACACCATTTGTATTTGATGAATTTTGCTTGAGTGCTTTTCATAGGTTAAAGGAGGCTCTTGTGACGGCTCCCATAATCCGATCACCGGATTGGAGCCTTCCCTTCGAAGTTATGTGCGACGCCTCCGACTATGCGGTCGGGGCGGTGCTTGGCCAAGTTGTGGACAAGAAGCACCATGTAATCTACTATACAAGCAAAACTCTTGATCAAGCCCAAGTCAACTACTCTACGACGGAAAAGGAGATGCTAGCCATTGTTCATGCCGTGGAAAAGTGCCGGCAATACTTTGTTGGTGCTAAGGTTGTGGTATACTCGGATCACTCCGCTTTGAGGCAATTGTTAGTGAAAAAGGATGCAAAACCAAGGCTCTTGAGGGGGGTTCTTCTACTTCAAGAGTTTGACTTGGAAATTAAAGACAAGGCGGGGTCGGAGAATGTTGTTGCCGACCACCTATCTAGATTGACTACCGAAGATCATGGGTTGAAGGATGAGAGTGGCCCGATCAATGCGTGGTTGAGAGAAGATAGTTTGATGATGATAGGTGGTAAATCACCATGGTTTGCGGACTTGGCAAATTTGATTGTGAGCGGGTTCATTCCGGAGGAGTTGGATGCTAGAGCTAGGAGGAAGTTGAAGCATGACTCAAAACGCTATTTTTGGAATGACCCACATCTTTTTCGCAAGTGTGGTGATGGCATGTTTCGAAGATGTGTTCCTAGAGAAGAAGGTATGGAGATTGTTGATAGAATTCACAACTCGGCCTATGGGGGCCACCTTGGTACATCTCGCATCATTGCAAAGGTGTTACAAGGTGGTTTCTATTGGCCATCTATGTTCAAGGATATCCACTACTTTGTCAAATCTTGTGATCGGTGCCAAAGAACGGGGAATATTAGTCAAAGGAATGAGATGCCCCTTCAAAACATTCTTGAGATTGAGCTTTTTGATTGTTGGGGGGTTGATTTCATGGGACCATTTCCCAACTCTTGTGGGAATGAGTACATTTTGGTAGCGGTGGACTATGTGTCCAAGTGGATTGAAGCCGTCGCCCCCCCAACAAATGATGCTAAGGTTGTTATCAAGCTCTTCAAGAACACTATATTTCCGAGATTTGGGACCCCAAGGGTGGTGATTAGCGACGGGGGTTCGCACTTTAGGGAGAGCACTTTCAAGTTCTTACTTTCTTCCCATGGTGTCACTCATAAGACCGCTCTTGCCTACCACCCTCAAACTAGTGGGCAAGTAGAGGTCTCAAACCGTCAAATAAAAGCTATATTGGAGAAGACTACAAGCAAAGGTAGGAAGGATTGGTCTCAAAAGCTTCCGGATGTTCTATGGGCCCTTCGCACCGCTTTCAAACCTCCACTCGGCACAACTCCCTACAAGCTTGTTTATGGAAAAGCTTGTCACTTGCCAATCGAGTTGGAGCACAAGGCATGGTGGGCCTTAAAGGAGATGAACTTTGCTATTGATATGGCCGGAGAGCTACGATTTCTCCAAATGAATGAACTTGAAGAGCTAAGACTTGATGCCTACGAGAGCTCAAAGATCTACAAGGAGCAAACAAAGAAATGGCATGATGCCCAATTGGTTGATAAAAATGTAAAAGTGGGTGACCAAGTCTTACTCTATAATTCTAGAGTCAAGTTGTTTCCGGGAAAGCTACGCTCTAGATGGTCGGGTCCTTTCAAAGTTATTGACATTTCACCACATGGAGCTTTTGAACTTTGGAGCGAAGAAGGTGGTAATTTCAAGGTCAATGGGCATCGAGTGAAAATATATTTTGATGGCGATGAAAAAGGAACGGTGGAAGTACTCTTCCTTGGGGATCCACTTCCCGAGGAGGAGTCTTGTTTGTAAACTCTTGTGATTTGATAGGTTTGGTGGAGTCCCTCAACAACCACCAATTTTTTTGTATATAGCATGCATATTAGGAATAGTTGTGAAGATTTGGATTTTTGTACTCGGGTTTTTCGTCCTTAGGAAGAAGTTTTAGGAAAGTTTGAAACACTTGTAGTCGGGTTTGGATCAAAACCGTGTCTTTGGGATTATGTTGGTTGGGTGATTGTTGTTGGTGACTTGGGTTTCTTAGGGGATTTGTTGTGAATTTGAAGAAGAGGTGAAGACGAGTAGACGTGCTCCAGGCCGGTCGACCGGCAGCCGGGGTGCAGACCGGCCCAGAGCACTCCAGAAGGTGATTTTTGAAAATGGAAAATTGAAGTGCAGGTATTCCAGGCCGGGCGTTCGGCAGCCGGTGTGCCGACCGGCCTGGAACACATTATCATAGAGGTTGAATTTTTGGAAATTTTTGGGCTGTGTTTTGTGCCGGTCGACCGGCGGCCGGTCTGACACCGGCCCAGAGCACCATGTGACTAAGACTTTGAAAACTGAAAATTTTGAGCCGAGTTCTAGGCCGGTCGACCGGCAGCCGGGGTGCCGACCGGCCTAGACCACCTGAACACACTAAAATCAAAAAATCCAAAAAATCAATTTTTTTTGTACTGGGTTCCAGGCCGGTCGACCGGCGGCCGGTGCCTGGACCGGCCCAGAGCACTACCCGAGACCAATAACAACTCGTGAGCCCTTTATTTTTCTCATTCTTCTACATTCTTCTTTCCTTCTTTCTTCTTCCTTCCTTCAAACCTCCACAAAACTCACCAAACCCACAACAAAAACTCACCAAAACTCACAAAAACAACCCCAATACTCACCCAATCCCGCATCTAACCCAAAAAATTAACCCACTACTTCACCTAAATACATCCCAAAACCTCAAAAACCCAATTTTTCCCTCTTTCAATTGAATATTCCGAAAATCACCATGGCTCAACAACCACCTCGGAAAAGAACAAGGGCCCAACTTGAGGCGGAGTTGGAGGCTAGGCTCCAACAAGTGACGGCGGGAATGGGTCCGGATAACGATTTTCCGGATATCGTCTTCGTAAGTGAAATCACAAGAGGTAAATTTCAATGTTTAAAGCGTAGACCTCTTCCCCACTCCCGTTTTATTTGTCGGAATACTATGCGGAACCTCGGCCTTGATACGGTCACTCTTGAACTTTTCAAAGGGTTGGGGATGGGGGAACTATACGGTCAGCACTTCCGTACTTACCCCCGTCTTACTTGGGAGTTTTTGAGTTCGTTTAGCCATGAGAAGGATAGGAATACGGGTATGGTCAAAATTGTTTCTTTTCGCCTTCTTAATACTGCTTTTAACCTTCCCCTTGAGAAATTTTGTAAGGTTTTAGGGGTCAAATTTCATAAGTCGTACAAGGTCCCCGAAAACTTTAATGTGAATGATGTGTGGACTGCTATATCGGGTTTTGAATTTGCGAAGGGAACTAAGAGGCCGGCAAATGCTTGCCACAATGCCACTATTAGGTTTTGGCATAGGTTTATGGGTTGGACGTTGTTTGGGAGAGAGGAGTGTCATAATTTTAGGGCCGATGAGCTTTCGATTTTGGCGGCTTACTTGTTCCAAAAGCCAAACAAATTTGGAGTCAACATTGGTCACCACGTCGTCATCCACTTCCAGAAAATTGCCAACGGCGCCATTTGATGATCGGTTTGTCGTCAAAACAAGCATCAAAAATAACCCAATAAAAGTAGTATAAAGGGGTCGAAATCCACGAGGATGGGGGAGGTCAACTACTAGTTCGATTGAATCCTATTCTAGCCTAAAATATGACGGATTGGAAAGTTAACTAAAAACTAGGAAAAACAAGCAATTGCTAAGTAATAAAGATGAAAACAATTAGGGGAAAGACTAGGGTGAAGGGTTCACCTTAGGGGGAATAATGGGTTAGTCGGGTAACTAGCAAAGGGGGTAAATAATTCGAGTAAAATCGATTGCTAATGTCTCAACAATCGATAATCATCAACAAAGCTATCGCATTTGTCTCAAATCACCCATATAAACACTTAGTCTAATCGTCTCTACCACCGTCGCTTAAGAGAAGATCAAACCATGCTTGATAAAATGGTAACTTTCGTTCACACATTTCATCAAACACTTGGTGTTCATATGGGCAATACCCAAATCATTTACCACAAACTTGCTAATTAACCAACCTAATACCCCACATGATCCACCCTTAGGCTCCCCTAAACCCTAGAGGATAATCTACTCACACATGGTAAGGGAAATCAAAGCACTAAAGGGAAGGGGGAGTTCAATCAACATCATGCTATGAGAAGAATAAAGATAATAATCAAAAGATGAACTATAAACTAGAAATGGAAATTAATTGCATAAACAATAAAAAAGGTGAGAAATTTAATACCAAACAAGACTTATATTGATGAATATGGGGGAATGTCTTCACCCAAGTCTTCAATACAAACCTCAAAAATGAAATGTAAGACTAGATTCCACAACTTGAAATGATAAACTAAACTAGATTAGGGAAATATTAGGAGAGTAATTAGGGATTAATTTGGGTTACAAATTTCTAAGGTTTCGTGCTAAGGAGAATGTTAAAAACTGCTCACAAAATAATAAGGGGGGGTATATATAGGTCTCTCGAAATTAAGGAAGAAATTAGAAGAAGAGGGCGAATTTTGCGATGTTGTGTTCCCGGCCGGTCAACCGGCCGCCGGGCCTCTGACCGGCCTGGGACACAACAGTGTCTTCAGGAACTCCGTCTTCAAAAATCCCAAAATTTCACTAAGTATGGAAAATGTGTGTCTGGGCCGGTCGACCGGCCGCCGGTTCCCAACCGGCCTGGAGCACCAAACCACTCTCTATGGCTTCTGATGTAGGCGCAGGCCGGGTAGTCGACCGGCCGCCGGTCGGCCGGCCGGCGCTACCTGGGCCTTTTCTTCACTTTTTTCAACATCTTTCAATTATAGAGCGGTGGTCTGGGCCGGTTGGCCGGCCGCCGGTCTGGGGACCGGCCTGGGCCACCTGATGACATATTTCTTCATTTTTCGTCTCATCTTCGAATCCCGACTCATGCAATGTCTTTATGCACCGATTTCCTCATTTCCGCCTTAATTCCTGCAAATTGAGATCAATATTCATAGCGCGGGAAATCGGGAAATAAAATGCAATTAAAGACACGCAAATCCGTGTAAACGGACCAAAATGGGGACGAAAATGAGGTAAAAATGTGACTAAATGAATGCTTATCAACCACAAACAATGTTCCCCATAATAAAGACGGGCAGGGCTAGAGTAACAGAACTCCACCCAACGGGAAAGAATCGGGCAACGAGGGCGAACTTCCAGAAGCATGGTTACACGATCAACAAGGTTGAAATAATTCTGGAAATCAACCAGCAACATAGAAAGCCCCACATCACCACCACGAGCCTCAATGAACCGATTCAAGCCATGCAAGACAGCCTCTCCTCCACCGGACACTCCAATACCAAACTGAAGACCAGCAAAATAAGAACACAAAGAAGGACCAACCAAACAAGCACCTACCTTAGAAACAAGACGTCTCCAGACGGTGTCAACAACAATAGGACGAACACTACCACCAGGTTTAACAAGCGGCGTGAGCGAAGCGCTGTCAATGTACTCACCAAGAGCTTGTGGAAATCTGCCCTCAAGAAAAAGATTGACCACCCTAGTAATAGAAGCGATAAGATCATCAGAGATAGCCACATCATCGCCACTCAAGCAGTCCATGAGGTGTTGGGCACGAAACCCATCCCTCCCACAAGAAGTGCCACGTGGGAAACTACAAATCATATCCAAAACCACAGCCGAAGAGGCAACAAGAGAATGATGATCCACAGGCAAAGGAGGCAAGGAAGGAGATGGGGCGGCCGGGTGCTTTTCTCAATAAACCCCAAGAGTGGCATCAGAGTAGGGGCTATGCCAGAGGAAGAAAGCCCCCTAACAGCAGCAGTATAATGGCCATCACAAATCTTCCGCCGACATTGGCGGAGGTTAAGCTCACTCAAATCCAGATCCTCCTCCACCTCAGCCAAACACTCCTGCAAAAGCTGCAAACCCCCTCCAGGCACCCCCAAGCAAGAATAGCCCTGGTAATACTCTCATCCTGACGCTGTCGCCTAACACCAGTCCTACACTCAAGATTACTCCTAGGAGCGAAGGTCTTAAGCAGACAAAGAGGCAACACAAGCATACGAACCCAGCAGGAGAGGTCACCAGGAGAGTCAGCCACACCATCCAAGACCCCCTTCAAAACCCGAGCAAACCCAAGACGACACTTAGGAGGAATAGATTTCACGGTGCGAAGGCCCAAAGATAGTAAATGATCAAGCGAAGATATAGACCACTAAGCAGACCCAACCCCATCATCAGATGAAAGAACCGAGGGAGACGGAGCAAGAGGTCTTGGGATACCATGAATAATAAAGCTAACGACACCATCACCACAATCCGGTGGCGCAACAATATCACCCCGGCTATGTCGACACCTAGAGCGAAAGGTATGGGTTTTAAAGCACTCCCCACACAACCAAAGTCCCATCCGCTTCAAGGTAATCTCGGTATTAGAGAAAACAGTCAGACTATTAGCAAGAGTTTGACACGTAAGCCCCATAGCACCATCAATACAATGTTGATCCTGAAATAATTATTATTATTATATTAGTATATTTTTTTAAAATTTATTATATTACTATTATATTTATTATTATTATATATTATTATAAATATATATTTAACATATTTATTTATTATCATATTATTACGATTAATGAAAATATTAGTATTAATAATATTTATTATGATTATATTATTAAGATTATTATTTACTATTTTTCGTATTTATATTATTTATATTACTATATATTATACTTATCTTATTATTTTTTAGTTACTTTTGTTAATATATTTATTACTATATTATATTATTATTATTAATGTTATCATTTATATTAATATTTTATAATATTATTATTATATTAATATAATATAATATTATACTAATGTTTAATATATTATTATTAATTATGTTAATTATTATTATTATTATTTATAATATTATATTATTATATTATACTTATCTATTTATTTTTTAATCACTAATGTTAATATATTTATTATAATTCTATAATTTATATTATTATTATTCTTACTATATTACTATTTTATTAATATTTTCTTACTATTTTTTTTATATAACTTATTAGATTATTATTATCTTATATTAATATATTATTATATTATTATTATTATTATCATAATCTTTTTATTATTTCAGTTCAATTCAGATTAGTTCAGCTCAATTCAGTTCAGATCCAATAAGTTTAGTTAAGTTCAGTTATATTCAACTTTAATAAATTTAGTTCAATTCAGTTCAGTTCAGACAATTTTATCTAAAAGAAAAGAGTCTAAGCTGTAACTACTTTTGGTCACCTACAAAGACTTGGAAAATGAAAACACAAAAGAGAAGGTTGCTTCTTCGTGACTTGCATGGACTATAATTAATGGATCAATTTTACAATTTGAAAATTAAGGTGTGTTCATCAATTGGGAAAAAAAATCCAATTGATTTACATGCCAAATATAACCCTTACGTGCTAGATTGACGTGTCAATTCAACCCAAAATAAAATCATAATTATATTACAACCAATAAACATTTGATTCTTACTTGGATTTTTCATACCCCAAATTTCTACCATTAAAGAATAAATTCCATTTTTATGCATATTATATCCTTCCTTCCTTGTATTATATAAACTCCTAAGATTTGTGATCTTCTCTACAATCTTTTGCTTTTTCCATCATTAATCATACATTTAATCTTTCCTCTAACTTCAATTATTTCTTCAAATTTCAGCCTTTATTGGTTAGTATAATCTCCTAAACCCACTTCTTTTCTTTTAATTCATTGTTTTTTTTATTGGATTTTTTAGTTGGGTTTTTGATGTCATTAAATGGGTTTTTATTTGATTGATGATTGCTTTTTGTTTGCTATTTTGTGATTTTTTATTTATGAGGGGTAATTCATGATTTAGTCGTTAATCTATGATTAATTTTTCATTGAATTTCTTTTAGTGTATGTTATTGTTTTTGATCAATTAATTTGAATTATTTCCTCTGTATGTTTTTAGTTGTCTTTGTTAGTCAGCAAGTAAAAATCACAATTATCTGTGTTGCAAATTGCAGAAAGATGACTGTTTTTCATAGCTTTTTAATGCATTAAGTAATTCCCAAGTCTGGCTTAAGACGGGTACTATCCCTCTAAACTCTAAAGCGTAAGACAAGTCAAATAAATACTACGAAGTGTTGGTAATTAAGACAAAACTTTTGGCTTTTTCTAAGCAACAAGTGGATTAATTTGATATGTATTTGACCGTCTTAAGCTTTAAGACGGAATTCAAATACGACTAATTTTTTTTTCAAATCGTAGCTCTCGGAAAGATGAATCAGTTGAAAAAAAAAATCGTCATTTTCCGAGTTTGAAAACCCGAGTTATGGTCCCTCAAAAAAAATTTCGGGTAAAATTTTTGGGTATTTCGGGCAAAACGTCAAAGTTAGAGGGTACCGTGGGAATTTTCCGTTATTTTAATTAAAAGTAAACAAATGATTGGAATACGAAGTATTTGGTATTCAATCTCATTCTTTATTTATAGTATTTGTACTGCAGATGCAACTACTTAGGTGCTGTCAGTGAGTATTTTGAGGACCCCTCAAACCTTGGATTTTTCTTCTTTTTGTTCTTTATTATGCAATGTCAAAGTTTGATGCTTTAAAGTCTTAAGCTAACTTAAAATGGAATGGAAAAGTAAATTAAACAAAAAAAAAGACAATTTGATTGTTGTTCTACTTCTGGTTGGCTGCTGGTATTGCCGTATTGCTACTGTAGTTTACCAAGAAGTCCAGTCATTTTAAATAATTCCCAGCTAAATTTATCTGGCAAGAATTATATTTTCGGCATAGTTATCGGTATGTGATCACGATCACATGTTTACTTAAATCACGGGGTTAATTGCGGAGGTGGATATAGAAATAAGTCGTTGCTTGTGCTGCTGATTAATATATAGTAAGACGCTAACAAGGTACGATGCCAAATTATACCAAGATTCTGGAGATGCTTCATATGCCTTGAAATTTTGTAGCTTAACGTGTCTGAAATCTCATCATTTGCTCATTTTATAGGCTCTAGCTAATTAGAGGCTTATAAGCTGTAATCTTCGCATTTTTTGTTATATTGTCTGTTTGTCGTGAGATTATGAGTAATCGAGGAAGCTACCAAATTGGATCGATTATTGTTGTAGGTGTTGGTCACGCCTTGAGCAGAGTAATATAGGCTTTCTGACTTTGTTTTGTAATTAGGGCTCGTAGGTGGTTATATATAGAGCGACACTGCTAAATCTGACTTCTTTCTTTGTCGTGAATTCGTGATTACTGGAACTTGTCCTTTGATTTCGTAAGTCACAAGCCCGGCAATTTGTAAATGTGCAAATTTATATCACCGTGTGTGCATGTTGTTATGGTGCTTCTTTCATTAAACTGTTAGAGTTCATGATAATTTCAATTATAAAAATAATTTGAGTTTATCTGCTTTGTTTTTAATACGTGCATGGTTGGCTTGACTTAGACGGCTATATTGAATATTCTACCTTAAGATAGTTATCTTTGAAATCAAAATAATCACCGACGAGTTTGCATCCGGTATAATTGAGTATTTGTTGACTTATCACTTCTTGTTTCCTCCTAGTAGATAGCTTTCATATTTAGTTATTTTTATATTTTCATCTTGAAGAAACTGACTAGTAATTTATATTCTCGGATTCAGGTTTAGAGACGTAAACCATGAATGCACTTGCAGCAACTAATAGAAATTTTAAACTTGCATCTCGGCTTTTGGGGTTGGATAGTAAACTTCAAACAAGTCTGCTCATCCCGTTCAGGGAGATCAAGGTGATTATCTCATTTTCTTCTCATCAGTTGCAGTATTTGCCGCAGTTTTGGTTATCATGTGATATGTTTATTTTTTTTGTGATATGAGCTGAGAACATCTGGATATAGTTTCTGATTTTGAGAATCGACATATAGTTATAAATTGACTCTATGCAAAGCGTTTAAGTAATATTGCTACACTTTGTTACTTATCCGGTACTCAAGAACTGGCCTTAACCATCTCAATGATTTTGGCGTTGTGCAAAGATTAAAAATTAGGCCCTCAAGGTTGTTTCAGGAAATAGTCACCCAAAAAAATTGTAGATGATACGAACTGCGCAACTCTTTGCTGAATTGTATGATAACATTTAATATTGCCATATTGAAACACTTGATTGTCATACACATGAAAGCTAGATATAACAAAACTCTCAGGTAACGAAGGTGCCAAAATCTTGGAGCCTTGTTCTGAGAACCGCTTTCTATGTGACAACAATTTGTAATTGGAGAGAGGATGGCCGGACTTTTTTCATGGTTATTTGGTTATTCCTCATCCTCGACCGTTTTATCCATCTCTGCGCTAAATTAATACTCTCTATGTAATTGTGAGAGAGAGAGTGGTCATTGTGCACAAGATATTGCATTGTTACACATTATTGATTTATTGCTTAGAAAGAGAGAAATTTTGGATGTTTAAATCAGATATATTGTTAGGACGTAGTTATGCTTTTAATAAGTAAACCCTTTTTGTATCTTAATGTTTTGTTGAGCTAGTAATTTGTCTTTAAATTTTCCAGTAGTTGATTATGTCACCTAATTTAGATAGTATTATTATCTTATCTGCAGTACTGGTTACTCAGTAAAACTATCTTTTCCAATGGTTAATATTCCGATATTTCAATAAACTTTCTCAGGTTGAATGCACTATACCAAAAGACGATGGTACTTTAGCATCTTTTGTTGGATTTAGAGTTCAGCATGACAATTCTCGAGGCCCTATGAAGGGCGGGATCAGATACCACCCTGAGGTTGGTTGGCTTCTCATTTGCCAGTCATTTCCATTGTTCTTTCCTAATAACTATCGTCAAAAAGGTGCAAAGTTTTTCATTTTACAACTTTATGAAGCGATCAAAATTGACATAGAAAAAACATATTTTTTCTTGTGTCATAAGCTAGCATTTGTAGTTGGTAAGGCTCCTGGACGAATGTTTTGGATTTTCCAGTTATTTCATGTACACATATATAGACATATAGTTACTATGACGAGTGATATCTATAGGGATGTGTATGTTGATGAATCCATATTTAAGTTTATCAATTTGCACTCTAGGTGGATCCAGATGAAGTCAATGCATTGGCTCAGTTAATGACGTGGAAGACAGCCGTAGCAAATCTCCCGTATGGAGGTGCCAAGGGTGGCATAGGCTGTAACCCGTCAGAACTCAGCATTTCTGAACTCGAACGCTTAACAAGAGTTTTTACCCAGAGGATTCATGACCTCATTGGAATTCACACCGACGTTCCGGCCCCAGACATGGGGACAAACGCCCAGGTAAACTGAAAGTAACTCGAGTAAGTCTCTAATATAGCATGAGACGGGCCCACAAGCGGTAGTAGCTTTTCAACTTCATGTTCCATAATGATGACAGACAAATTCAAGCCAAGAATTACTTTAACATTGAATATCTATATCTACTTATTAATAACATTGAATATCTATATCTAGTTATTAATTAGATCATTATATATAACAATTTGTGGGTAGCTTATATCCGGTGGGATGGGTTAGAGTGTAGGCAATAATTGGTGAATTTTAGGGTTATGAACTCAGCATTCATTATTTTGTTGTTTGTAGACCATGGCGTGGATATTGGACGAGTACTCAAAGTTTCATGGCCACTCACCAGCAGTTGTTACTGGAAAACCTATTGTAAGTATGACATAGATTTGATTGTCAGCTGCCAATCATTTGGTGCTGTATGCTTTACTGCTGGAATAGAACCGAGATTATATACCTACAGCAGATTATTCAAACATGAAAAAAAAGGTACTAATTTTGTTGGGTATGGCCTTAGGACCTTGGTGGATCTCTAGGTAGAGATGCAGCGACAGGAAGAGGAGTGCTCTTTGCTACTGAAGCGCTGCTAAATGAGTACGGAAAGACTATTTCCGGACAGCGCTTTGTGATACAGGTACTACTTTTAGTTTTTACAATCATGTTTGTTTGCACCTCTTAAAACATCTTACTGATGCGACCTACAGGGGCGCAATGTGGGTCTCAAAGCCACTTTATTTTGTTTGCACAAAAATGTAGTTCTCCCTGGGTACCACAGGTCCTTACACATTTAGGCGCAAATTGTTTCATCTGATACCTAGTCCTCTTTATACGTTTAAAATATTGATATATTACTAATAACAAGAGAACGCATTTGTTCTGCTCTTATGAGTTACAACTGACATGAGCTATTTGTAACAGGGATTTGGTAATGTAGGTTCCTGGGCGGCACGTCTCATCCATGAATTGGGTGGGAAGATTGTGGCCGTAAGCGATATTTCTGGAGCCATTAGAAACAAGAATGGTCTTGATATTGACGGCTTAATGAATCACGTCAATGAAAATCGTGGAGTTAAAGGTTTTCATGACTCAGATGCCATTGATGCCGATTCAATACTGGTTGAAGACTGTGATGTACTAATACCTGCAGCTCTTGGTGGTGTTATTAGCAAGTAAGTTCTGACCTCTTGGAATGAGTAATAGATCTTACATAAAAGAAATTGTTTACAAGTAGCTGCTCTCTGCAATAATACTTCGTTTTTCTGAAGCCAACTGTTCTACCTTTAATATCATAGAATATGTGATTTTGATAATATGATATGACTAACTCCCGTGTTTCGAAATTCTTCGTGATTTAGACAATTTGGATCCTCCAGGATTTTAATTCCTAATTTTTTTTTTACCATTTCCAAAATGCTGTCTCTCTAGAACTACTAGCGCTATCAAGATGGGAAATCTATAATTTTGTTGATTTGTTACTATTGAAGGGAAAATGCGAATGAAATCAAGGCAAAGTTCATCGTCGAGGCTGCTAATCACCCCACTGATCCAGATGCAGATGAGGTTAATCCCGAGTGTGCGTTAGTATTTGGTTTATGAATACGCGCATGACAAGTTCTGCTAACTAGTTTTGTCTTGCAGATATTGAAGAAGAAAGGTGTTATCATCCTTCCCGACATATACGCTAACTCTGGCGGAGTTACTGTCAGCTACTTTGAGTGGGTTCAGGTACCAAAATTTTGTCTGCAATGTGCTCGACCCCTCGAGTCGTATTTTTTTTAAATAGGCAAAATACACAAGAAGAATTCCAGTATCGTGTTCAACATCATTTACTAATCTTTAAAACTTGATTTCTGGTCTATTGCAGAACATTCAAGGATTCATGTGGGATGAAGAGAGAGTGAACTCGGAGTTGAAGAGATACATGACAAGGGGGCTCAAGGACGTGAAAGAAATGTGCAAGACCCACGATTGTGATCTTCGTATGGGAGCCTTTACACTCGGTGTCAATCGTGTTGCTCGAGCTACCCTTCTCCGAGGTTGGGAAGCCTGAGGCGTAAGCTTTGCATTGAATTCTAGTAATAAAAACAGTTTTCTTTCTCTTTGACGAATTCATTATAAACGTCAGGAGAAGTTATTGTTTAACTGAATCTAAATTAATAGTCTCATTACCTTATTTATTTAAGAGGGTAGATTGCCCTCTTACTTTTCATTTGATTTCAGGGCAATTAAAATTGTCGCTTAAATTTGTATAATTGCCTGGTTTTCGGTAACTTTACATAAACAAGGAAGAGCATTCCAATATAATTGCCTGGTTTTCTGTAACAACCCCATGCCGCGTAATGATACTACCCTAGAAAAATGTTAAGGTAGTCGATCGACAATAAGGACAAGTAGGGTGCTCAGGCAGCCAATCGAATATGCATCGATGGTGAAATACATGTCCACACTTCAACCTTACCAAACTCCATGAATGCTTTTCCGGTAGCCACTTGTATATACTATTTTGAGCTACTACTTCCCCTTCAAAGGCTTCCCAGCATATTGAACAACTACCCTCCACACCGTTTTCTGCTACTACGTGCCTGTATCCGTCTTCAGTCCACACCACGTCTAAGACGAGAACTTCTATTTCTATTAGAGGCTCAACCTCCTCCATTTTCAATGCCAAATCGTCCTGCCTTAACCTCCTCACATATTCCAGGACAGAGTTTATATCAGTAAACGGATTGTACTCATCGGCCTCCTCAGTTTGGTACGGAATATACGTATCTGCAACAGTTGGATCTGTACCTGTACACTCAGTACTAGTATCGCCCAAGTATTCCTCGGTGAACTCGTAGCGATGGATATCGAAAACCCATACAAAGACGAAATCGGTACAACGTGAATTATTGTTGTGACGAAAGAGGCTACGCATGTAATTATGTATGTCACGGGACAACTCAAGGTCGGTGTGACATTGGAATAAGTTCAAATTTGCAATTTTATCATGCAGTACTTTTCTTTCAACTAAGTTATCATGATCCCACCGTATGCTAAAATCCTTCATAACATGGTAGTGATAGGCGCTTTGATTATCGAAGTACTCCAATAACGTTTCGGGTCGACCTTGTGGAACCGTCGTGAGTACGTTCAATAAAAATAGGTCATCATTGTCGTTGTCGTCGTTACGAGGGCACTTGAAGAGCCTAATACCTAGTAGAGTTGCGTGTTCTTCTTTCACCTCCATTGTTGTTGGGTTTATAGTGCAATTTGGTATAGTACTATTGTTTTTTGGGTTAAAGAGTTTTAACGTCTTTTGGTTTTTGAGTGAGAATAAAAGCATGGTTTTATGTTTATATATACACACGGGTGAGCTAAAACTTGGTTAGTCGGCTTAGTTTATTCCTACCAAGATTAGAATTTCATAATTGCTTTACATAATAATTATACAAAAACAAATTATATTACAAGAATAAGGAAAGTATTAAAAAGACAGTTTGCAAATGAGAAACTAGGAAATTAAGGTATGTAACGGTCCAAATTATAATAGTTTTCTAACTAAAAAAAACTTATATCTAACCTAATACCAAAAATTAAGTGTGTTAATAAACGACATTTGACGCTCTATATGTTGGCACTTGATAGTTGACATTGATCATATATTATTTAGATTATCTCCTCTATAACTAAAAGCTGAGTTTTTTCCAGCCTTCCTATTGGCTGGAAAAAACTCAACTTTTTCCCCCTTTTTTCATGGCGGGTAGGACCCACCTAACAATACTCTAATTAATTTACCTCTCTCCTCCCATCTGCATTTAATTATTCTCTCTCATGCCCTCTCCTTTAATTTGAAACATTATTGAAACATTATAATATGATGACAAAGGATATAATACATGATATTTATGATGATTGAGATTATATAATATGATATTTTCATATAAAAAAATCAAGTCGAAAAAATAAAAAATGCATTCATAAAAAAAAAAGGAATTGGAATATAATAATTATTATATACAAAAATACGACAATAACATACAAACACAATTTTTTACAGTTCAATCTCATCTTAAAAATATTACAGCCCATAGTCTGGGAAAGAAAGAAAAAAAGGGAGATGCAATTTTAATCAATTAGTTCAGTGTTGATAACACTTTGATCGAGACTTAAAGAAGACGTGTAAGTAATATAAAATCTTTCAAATCGGTGATGGAAACCATCTCATAAATATAAATAACATAATATTGAAGATCAACTACAAAAATAATTTACAAAAAAAAATATACGAACATCCAATTAAATTAATGGCATAAAAAATAAAAAAAATAATACAGAGGAAATCTGAGAGGGGGAGAAGAGGTGAAGAGGGAGGCAAAGAACATTCACACCCGATGTTCTTATTTTCATTGTGGGCATTGATATGTAGGGTTTGACAAATAATTTTCTGTCATCTAATTTTATTTGTCTATAGATTATAGGCCGTAATACGAACGTATATATATCAACCCTTTTGTGTATATGATATACAAATATCCAATTGATCTCTTTTAATACGGATATATCAGTTTAAGGATAAAACGAGTCAAGTATTACATTATTACTCCACTTGGTTAGCTAGGATAATTATATTGCTATTTTCTAGGAGCTTGTTTTTGTCTTACCCATACAATTTGACCCGTTTTAAGGTTAAAAGTTAAAACGGATATATTCCCATAAATGAAAATTTACGTATAACATATACGAGTTGATCCAATTAATAATATATAGAGTGAGATTTGTTATGCACATTTTTATAATATAGGAGTATGTCTTTATTTCCCCAAATTCCAGTATTGAAAGTTGATCTCATTTGCAAGTGTCATCATAACTAATAGAATATTAAATTAATTTTGCATTATTTTCCCAAATTCGGGTATTGTAAGTTTATCTCATTTGCGGAGGTCATTATAACCAATAGAGTGATAAAAAAATATTTGAAATTCTTCTATCCATTAATCATATATTACCCAAATGTATGAAACTCAATGTATAGAATTAGATTGAATGGATGGAGTAATACGTTATTATATAAATTCCATTTTATTATGGTGTATGTATGAAGTATATCGTATATTTACTAATTAATATACACATTATCATAAAAAATTATTTAATATCAAAGTAGAAAATAAAGCAGGCATGTGCAATTTGCACGAGCTTAAATTGCAATTTAAAATTAACTTTTGATAGTGTTTAAGAATTTTTTAGCATATAATAAATAATTTTTTTTACAATAAATAAAACTTTATGTAATTTCTTATAAATGAGAATATATTAGGAAATACTCCGTATCTGTCAAAAAAATTGTTAAATATCAATATTTCTAAAAGCAAATATGTACAATTTTGCACGAGATATTGGATATTTTATTTATTTTGTAAAATTCTAATGATATCAATTTGTGTTGTTTAATAAGTAAAACCGTGCAATTTTTGCACGGGTTAAAACTAGTTACACGTGATAGATTAAGTTAGGAAAATAAATAGTTTAATAGATAAGGAAAAAAAAAGTTTGCCGATAAATTAAGAAGAATGAATAATGAGATAAACAGCAACATTCTGCCCTTCACCCCAATTTTGTTGTCAATGGTGACATCATCATGATATCATATAGTTACTTTCGGTGGTGGATCTAGGGGGGATAGCAAGATCCCTCTCCCTCCCCCACCCTGACGGATGAGTTTTTCGAAAAATAATAGAGTGTATCTTATGTCATTAGTTGTTAGCCCCCCTACATAAAAATTGTATGTTTACTTTTTTTATTTAATCATATTTTGTACATGGTTTTTTTAGTTAGTATTGATAGTTTAATTAATGCTTACCTTTATTAATCATAAAAGTCAAATACAAGGCAATATGGGCTTACCATACATCACAAATAGTATAGCCCAATTACACATATCATACGTACGTAATACCCCCCTCAAGTAGGAGCGTGAAGGTTCGTAGTGCCCAACTTGCCTAAAAGAGTACTAAACTGAGGCGCACACATGGACTTAGTTAGTATATCAGTTAATTGATCCGGGGAAGGGACGTAAGACGGAGTAATAATATAATCCGTGATGGCATCTCGAGTGAAATGACAGTCAATCTCAATATGTTTAGTGCGCTCATGAAAAACACGATTCTGCGCAAGGTGTAATGTAGATTGACTGTCACAATAAACAGGGGCAGGGACAGGATGATGAACACCTAAACTCAGCAATAATCCACGTAGCCACTTAACTTCACAAGTAACAGCAGCAAGCGCACGGTACACGGCTTCAGCAGAAGACCGAGAGACTGTGTGTTGCTTCTTGGTTTTCCAAGAAATGGGGGACTCGTCTAGAAACATAAACCACCCAGTAAGTGATCGTCTGGTAGTAGGGCAGGCAGCCCAATCGAAGTCACACCGACCATATAAAGTCAAATCACAATCAGAGCGAAGAAGGATCCCTTGACCAGAAGAGCCTTTCAAGTACCGCACAGCACGAAGGGTAGCATCCCGGTGATCTTGACGAGGTGAATGCATAAATTGAGAGAGCACATGAACAGTGTAGCTCAAATCTGGCCGCGTAACAGATAAATACACACGACGACCAACAAGTCGACGATAAGACTCTGGATCAGTTAACAACTCACTAGTAGACTGACCAAGCCGATGGTTATGCTCAATTGGAGTAGTAGCAGGTTTACTACCTAAATAGCCAACTTCAGAAAGGATATCAAGCGCATATTTACGTTGACAAAGAAAAATACCATTCGGATTGCGAGCAACTTCAATACCCAGAAAGTACTATAGGACACCCAAATCTTTTATATGAAAACAACAATGAAGGTACTTCTTGAATGACTCCAAGACACTCTCATTATTACCCGCAACAATAAGATCATCGACATACACAATTACATTAAGCTGAATTTCACCTTTGGTGTAGGTGAACAACGAATAGTCATCATACGACTGTAAGAAACCGTACATTTTCAAGGCTTTAACCAATTTGGCAAACCAATATCGTGGTGCCGCCCCCTTAAGCCCATACAAGGCTTTCCGAAGACGACAAACCATACCTGGTACAGGAGAGGTGAAACCGGGCGGAAGTCGCATATACACCCCTTCCTCCAAATCACCATGAAGAAAAGCATTGTGCACATCCATTTGGTGAAGTGCCCAATTCTTTGCAGCGGCAATAGCAAGAAATGTACGAACCGTGGTCATCTTGGCGACAGGAGCAAAGGTCTCGTCATAATCTAGACCCTCAGTTTGATGATTACCATATACAACAAGACGAGCTTTCAAGCGTTCGATCGTCGGATCAGACCTGTACTTAATTTTATAGAGACCATTGACTACCAAGTGCCTTCTTACCAGGGGGTAACGGTTCAAGAGTCCAACAACCATTAACCTCCAAGGCACGCATTTCAGTTTCCATGGCTACACGCCAGCCTACATGCTGCACAACATCCTTAAACGACCGCGGCTCTTTATGAGTAGCAACCGCTGCTAAAAATTACGATGACTAGCAGAAAATTTATTACAACTAACATAATGTGCGTTATACAGGCTCTGCCTTCTAGAGTGGTGATTAGGACGGGTGACAGATGCGACATGCTTTACTACCTTCGTTGTGATCCTCATGTTGTTGCTGGTTCTTTGGATGTTTGTGGGTCGTTGCAGTTGTGGCATAATCGTCTGGGGCATCCTTCCGAAAAAGTCGTCAAATTACTACCATTTTTTAGCAATACTACTAAAGCCTTATCTCAACCGTGCGATGTGTGTCATCGTGCTAAGAATGCTTGCACCAGTTTTTCGTTAAGTTCTAGTTGCTCGTGCATTGAGATTCCAGGCACTTATTGTGCACGTTAATTAGAGTATATCTAAATTGGTAATCTAATTTAAAATTGTAATCTAATTTCAAGTGTAAGGATTTCAATGAGTGACATTTGTCAGTCTACTTATTTAACAGGTGACACTTGGATTGGTAACTGTAATGGAAGTAATAATGAAAGTAACGGTAGTAGAAAGAGTTATGAACGTAATAATAATACTCCTAGTATGTAGCAACGGCAAGTCGGCAATAGTGTGAAAGTAATTGTAGTAATAGTGTAAATAGTGAAATTAAGAGTACTAGTAAGAATGTCTCATAACTAGGCTGACACAAATAACAACTATTTGCAAAATTGAGTGCATTAGATGGCGCTCTTACTTGGATGATTTGGTTATCACAAGTGTTAATCAAGAGCAATTCCTCATATATCAAATTTTGATCTCCGGTGGTTGTCCACCTCCGGACCAAACGCTTAACAATTATCGAGCGCGTTCTATGATGGGAATTCATACTCGAAATGGATACTTTACCCTAGTGAATAAATTAGACTCGATGAACTTTGCTAAAAATGTCGTTTGGCCCTTGTTGGTGAGTGATACTGATTGTTTTTTTGGCTCAAGCCTAGAAGAGGTCTTGGGTGTTCATGTTCACAAGTTCTCAGTGTTTGAGTCAAAAAGTGATGTTGTTTTAATTTGTTTATCATAGGCATTGTTCTAATGGATGCCAGTCATGCCACTAATGCAGTTGTTATGGTGGCGGTAAGCAATGAAGACGAGCTATGGTGATAAGCTCGCAACTTGGAATGTGGTATGCCATGGCTTACTTCAAATATCACTTCAAAATTGTTCTGAATTAGTAATGTCCAATAGCAGCTCACAGTCTTCGTCAACAACTCCGCTCCTCAAATGTCGTTGTGGAATTCCTGCCTCTTTGAAAACTTTTATGACAGAAAGAAATTCAGGTAGAAGGTTTCTAACATGTAAGTTTTATCACCCGAAAACCGAAATGTGTGGTTGCAACTTGCAACTATTTCAAGTGGTTGACGATCCCATGAATGAAGTTAAGGGTTTTGAAGTCGGAAATTGCGGAACAAAAAATGAGATTGGAAAGATTAGAAGACCAAAAGTGTTGTTGTGAGGCTGAAATTGAGGAAATGACTGTGGAACTGAAGCTTCTAAGGAAGAAGAATAAAAAGATGAATTTGATTGCATATGAGTTCAATCAGCAAAAAGCAAACACTAACTTAATTTTTTAGCAAAAATTCTCAATCAGTTTGATTGCATGTGAGTTCAATCAGCAAAAATCCTCCATCAGGTTTCTTTCGATAAACACAAGATAATAATATATATGGATTTAGTTGGTTAATATGTAAAAAGCTAACAGTTAAATAAGAGATTATGATGGTTTTGTCAAAAAGAGGTGAAAAGGAAGAGTGACACCGAAAGAATAGAGAGAGGGAAATAAATTGTTCACACGTGATAATCTAATTAATGCTGACTCACCACCGGCTTTCTTTAATGTTAGTCAAAGTCCGGCCAAATTGCCGTGTTTGGACAAAAAAATGGTTTTTAAAGGTTGTGTTTGATAAATAGTTTTTTTAAAGGTGCTGAAGAAAAAGTTTTTTAAATGTTGTGTTTGACAAAAAAAACCTCATTATTTGTCCATATTTACTCTTGTCTCGTCTTTCTCTAGTTGCTCTTTGTTTTAAGTAGTTATCACATCATCGAGCTCATGCCTAACTACATTACTTCAGCAAATGCATCTAAATAGTACTACCTCCCTTCAACTTCACTCTACCACATTCAATTTTGTACACTATTCATGTGTACGCTTTTAATTGCAATTTTCTCTCGATTAATAAGTGAAAATATATTCATGGGTGATCTTGTTTGATTCGTCTTTACGAGTACATTAAAAATATCCAACTTTTATAATTTTTGCAAATACGCAGCTAACGATATTTAGCGCGTAAAACACGCGTTGGCAAACGTGAAAAAGTAAAGTGGTAGAGTAAAGTTGAAGAGAGGAAGTATCTAATACCCAACGTTAGCTTTTGATGGAAGTGTTGTTTAATGGTTCATTGTCGTATATCAATAATGGCTATAAGAGCTCTCGGGATATATCGTTGCATACTTTTAACTGTTACCGAAAAAAAAAAACCTTCCTCTAAAAGAGCCGAGCCAGCTGAAGTGACTTGTAACGAAGGTGAAACCAAGGCTAATGATATTTAATCACTATCACTACTAACGGAAAACAGAGCAAATTTGTCGGCTTTTGAACACCGGGGTTTTCATCTACTACCAAATCTAACATCAAACAGAAACAATGTTTCTAACTGATCTGATTTGGAAAACCCAGATGACTAGAAGAGTGACGGGTATTAAAATACCTGGAAATTCTAATTAAACCAATTACATGAACAGCATCCAACGTTTTTCTAACTTGTACTGATACAATAACAATGTGCGCGAGGCACGATGATTGATTATCAAAGTCTTAGGGCTATCAAAAGCACACCACCACCCGTTTCTTTCTCTGCCCTTAAAATCTTCCTCCTCTGCCCCCTCTAAAACCACCGCGCCCCCTTGGTGGACCACCTCTTCCACGTCCTGGAGCTCCCCTTCCTCGGAAACCACCTCCACCGCGACCACCACGACCACCTCTTCCTCCAAATCCACCCCCACGACTACCACCTCTTCCAGCTTGTGCTGACCCCCTGCGGTAACAATTCAAAATAAAACATCAGCTAAATTGATATTTTACACAAGTCGGTTTCTGAAGCAGTTCTATCCTGCAAATTTAAAAAATTACAAATTCCGCTATTTTAGTTGGTTATTAAGCCGAATTATTCAAAGTTACCTCACAGGAAAAAGGCAACTGAGCCATACAGACCAAAGCAGAGGAAAACAATTAAGCCAACCCAATATTGAGGATCACCTAAATGGAGGATAAGCACTGAGCAAGAAGAGATATAATAGCTAATATTTTGGTTGATTTCAATTTTCAACCTAAAAAATTAGGCTACGCTTTGAAACTAGATTAAGGACCCCATTGTGAGTCATGACCGAGTTAGCACCAAAAATATATATTTTATAGTTATAAATAAAATAGGAATTTATTTTTGTAGAAGTATTTGATATTAAATGTAAATAATTGGATGTAAAATTTGACTTTGACTACAAGTCATTCTTATTTTCCACTCAAGCTCATCTTCAAATCAATCTCTTAGAATCTTTCGACCTCTAATTCCTCGTTTATAGGTGTTCGTGTGTCCGACGAGTGTCGGTGTCGGACAAGGACGGCTTGTTATGAGGAGTGTCCGTGCTACCTAGGTCATGACTAATTTCAACAATGACAAGGTTAAGATTTTGTAAGAATGAGTTCTGGCACTGCGCAACCTTATAGCAAGGACTTAAGTATCTTATTCTATGCCAGCAAGCATATTATCATTAATGTAAGAAAAAAACTATTAACAACAATCTAAGCCTAGAAGCAAACACTAGTTTATACAAAGTGCATGAGAAAATGAATAACTTTTTTCCAGCATCAAACAAAGATCCTTTAGGGAAGTAGTTTTCTAAAGTGTGAATGATACAGACCAGAACAAGAACACGATTATACCAACACCCAACACAAATTTCTATTCATCACACTATCCTAACAAAAGTAAAACGAGTAGCAACTAAAAGTAATACTAATCAATGAAAAAACAAGTTTAGGCAAAGTAGGAAATCATATTTTAGTTCCCGTTTTTTCATAGGCCGTGTATGTCGGATTGCACAACTAGAATTTATATACTCAACAATCTACACAAATCTTGAGATGAAGATTATGGTTATAAGCATAAATGTGCCACTCACCTATACAACCTCTATCATTATAAAAGTGAAATGAAGGTGAACAAACACATAAACATAGTTTAAACTTTAAAGTAGTACGAAATACAAAGAAAGGAGTAGGAGAATTTACTTAGGCTGGGGTAGAAATCTGGCCAAAGGTAAGAGCTTTGCAGGGTCTATGTAGAACTTATCACCTGGCGAATAAGATGTAGCAACTATTCCTTCCTTCATTTTCACAGAAAAAAACTGCATTTCACCCAATACAAATAATAAATTAATCAAAAACAACATTTTCACTTATATCCAAACAACGGAGACAGCGAAAAAACAGTAGTAAGTGAATGAGACCATCGTCTAGACGAAGAACACATCAAGTCTCACTGTCACAGAGTAACACCCTCTCCCCAAGAACTCGCTAAGGTCGTAAAAATGCTTCAATCATCGAAAAAGGCGAGAAAAAACAAGACTCACAGATTCATTAATAGGACCAAAGATTTCCTCAACTTTACCAATTTGAGTCATATTCTGCAAGTAAATTGGTGCATTAAAGTACGGAACTTTCTCATTCGTCAACTTCGTCACTGCTTCTCCCTCACACGCGTGTACAAACGTCGATATTTCTATTACATTTAAAACCACAAATTCATTATTATTATTAAATTAAACAGGAAAATATAATGGTAGAATCAAAGTTAAGCTAACCAGTGACTTCAGAAGGTGGGCCTTCATCACGAAATCCGCCACCACCACCACCACGGCCGCCGAAACCACGACCACCGCCGCGTCCACCGCCGAATCCTCGACCGCCACGGTCGCCGCCACGGCCTCTGAAGCTACCTCCGCCTCTTGGTGGCCTCATTGTTTGTTAATGGAATTTGGAAACGGGGGCGGAATTAGGGTTTTGTGTTTTAGGGTTTAAGAATTGGGAATGATGTATGATGAAGTTGGGAGAGGGGGGTGTATGTAGGTTTTAATGTAGGGTTTTGGGCTTTGCTGGAAATGGTGAGTGTATTAGTAATGGACTAGTAGTTTAGTAGGGTTTTGTGGGATTTGGGTTGGAAATGGAAATCCATATGACCCGATTCGAACACCTACTTGGTATTTTGGTAATCACTAACTACAACTGCACGCTTTTTTAGGTAAGGATTTTAGAGTTTGTAAGTTGTAACAATTAATTACCGAATTGAATTGCATTTTAAACTTAATGATAAGTGTATTATTTATAGTGTTTTATATTAAGGATTGAAAAATACATTGAATAAGATTGTATGTTTCACTAAAATTATTTTTTCAACATTGCTCCTTAAAGACAACGATATTATCTTATTATATTCACCACAACTACAACCATTAATTGATGATCTTATGAATACAATCATATAAGAAGTATAGAGTATTAGAGTATATATTAATTGATGATCTTATGATTACAATCATAATGTGTCACTTATACCAACTACTATGGTCAAACTATTTTAGTGAATTAGCAACATTTTTATATGGTACGTTTAGAATAAATTGTTGTGTCACAACTCACAAACTCATTATGCATCATGAAGTTAATTTTTGAGTTCATTTTTTAGTTAGAAGTTAAGTGAGTTTTTATTCAAAATAAAATGATGGTATATTATATTAATAAGAGATAAACTAATAAGTGATTTATACTACAACAATCATGATCAATACAAAAATTTGTGTATGATGACCTTACGCAAGAAGTTTGCTAAAATCATCTTTATAGTAACCAATTCTCATTTGTTAGTCAAGATACTTGTAAACCGTAGAGGATGATTTTAACCAAATAAATTTCAGAGTCATGACTTAAAGAGTTTGAACTAATATCCGAGACTGCTTATTTGTAAATAAAATTGTAAGAAGATGATTTTATTTATTTATGGCATATAAATAAAAAGAGGATGATGAGATCAATTAATGAGTGCAATGACCACTATTAGAAGGTAAATATTTAGGGGGGAAACTTGAGTGGAAAAATTTATAGTTTTGTTAAGAAAATTTAGTATATAGAGGATGACTCGAGTCAAACGCCAATGTTCAATATAGAAAGTTGGGAAAAAAATCATAAGTATCAACTTTAGAAGTAGGGATAATGACAATGAATCCTTCACCCTACCCAGATTCGCAAGACATTACTCTAATGGGTTGGATATGGATCTCAAAATTGTTGACATGTTGAGTAAGGGTAGGATATGGGTCCAGCGATTTAAAAACGGGTCTAGATAACTACCCAACCTGCCAACCATACTCATATCATCCTACCCTAGACCCATTTAATAAAAAATAATTCGAATATATCGAATACACAGCCACACAGGTAGAAAATAATCAATTAACCTAAACTCAGGCCATACATATATCATATTTGTTCAACAATATTGCCATAATGCCAAAATTGTACAGTATTTGTAAGACTTAGTTTCCTTTTGTATTTCTATAAATAGTAACAATTGTCAAATATACCAACTAGCCAGTTTTTTTTAATGTTATGTCAAACTTTATTTAATACATGTCATTCTCCAAGAGTGATAAGCGCCTTCTTTTTAAACATGTGTTGGATTTTGCACCCACAGGGTTACCCAAATTCGGACCGGATTCGTAGGGTCCGGATATGGGTCTGGCCATTTTGGACCATTTTGATATGGGTAAGATGTGAGTCTAACGTTGGTGTAACGAATTTGGGTCTATGTTTTATAGGACCCTACCTATTGTCATCCCAAGCTTATGACGCGTTGCAAATGAAAATTTGTCTAATTAATATACTCTCATATCCACACCAAACTCTTCATTCCCTTTTTGGTAAAAAAAAAAAAACATTACCAAACGGTCTTTATTTATTTACATGTTATGTAATCACCTTAGACTATCTGCATTCATCATCACATTTTTTCCATCACTTTACTTTTTTATATCATTTTTTTTCTCATAATCACTTGTCCACCTCAGCTTTCCTTCCATCACCAAATTTTACTCATTTTTTCAACCATTAATTAAGGGCCGGCATAATTGTTAGGTTCATATACCTACTCATAAGACTCTTCTTATGATATACTAATTAACTCTTTAATTAGTTTCCAAGATCTAGTACATGCAAAATAAATAAAACAAAGATAAGAAGAAAATTGTTTCTCACAATGTTGTTTTGGTCGAGTTATGGGCACAAGGACAAGACTCCTTTTTGTTCTTGTTCTTGAGCTTGAGATAAGTGGAATAACTTCCTAGTTCCAAGTGTATGAACTCTCCTTGGTGATGCACCTAGACTATCCCTTATCACTCAAATGTAAGTTTACTAGAACTACAAATGAGTAGCCCTTCAAACCGAGTACAACACGTTTCAAATTACTACTCTAGTACAATTGTGTTAATACATGAACACAAGTTCTATGAACCTTCTTAAGTTTCTAACTATGTAATAATTTCTAGTGAGATGTTGTATCTTGTAATATGAGATCAAGTGATGAGTGAAATAAGAGGAAAAACATCCTCTTATTCACTCGCCAAAACCGGTGCAACACTAGCATGAGAGAGGGTGAGCATGCCATTGCTTTTTGTTTAAACAAAGCATTAGGCTTTAGGGCTAGTTATAGGTTAGTAATCATTTTGTTCTAATCTTAATTACAACACTAATAATTACACAACCATCTACCCATCCTCATAAAACCGGTGCCACTACATAAAATGGAGTCCATTTTATGATTTGTGATTTAGTCATTTGTCACATATGTGACATGTGACATATAATTTATCTTATAAATATGCATTTAACTAATTTAAATGCAATCTCATAAAAAATAAATTAAACTTAACATTTTAAGTAATAATTTATAATCACATATATATAAAATGGGTTATCTCATATTTGGTTAATATGATCTACAACTAATTGTAATCATAATCAACCAATCATGCTTATCTTAAATGTTTCATAAACATTAAGCATTCTTAGTAATATAACAATTAAATTACTAAATTGAATCTTATTTAATCATATTACAATAAGATATAATTCTCACTAATTATACAAACTTGTTCTATTTAAGGGATTAATTAATCTGTATTGTTATACAATTAATTAACTTTCATGATTAGGAAATCGTCCTTTCGGTGTGACCTCAAGGTATCAACTGGTCACCACCGTCATACGACAGTAACGTCAAACTCTAGTAAGCCAATCGTGTGGGAAATCGGTCTTACCACAATACAATTATAATAGGATTATAACGAAAAGTAATAGTTTGATAGTCGAGTCATAAACGAAAACAAAGAAAAGGTTTAGAAATCAACCTTCGGTCCTAGCAATCGGCGTAAAGAACAGAGATATCAAGGTAGATATCCTCCTAATCGTTGCACCCTAGATGCTCCGAGAAATACCCTTGTGTTGCTAGAAGTTATCAAAAATTACTGTTAACTTTTGATTTGTGTTTATGTCAAAAGTTACTGTGAACTTTTTTCTGTTGTGATGAATATCAGATGGAGGCTGTGTGAGAATTAGGTTAGGTCAGAAAGTTGAAAATCTGAATTTTCTCTTCCCTTCATTCTCACGGCAACTTTTGTTTTTATATGAGGAGATTTAGTCTCCTCAAATAACTACCCATTGACCCGAAAACCCGAGTGTATCTGGATACCGTGTTTCGGTCATTTTAGCTTCCAATATAATGTAATATCTTATAATCGTCGTTTTACATGGACCGACATTATAATCCGTCATTAATTATAAATATCCGTATATTTATAATTTGCCAATTAATTATAACGGTTTATGTTTAATTAGCTTACATTATATACTATAATTAAATATAACTTTTTATATTCAATTTTACGAATTACAGTTAATTCGTCTCAGCTAACTTTCGTCTCATCATCACATTGACTAACCTTTTAGTCAATTACACTGACTAACCTTTTAGTCATATAATAGGGTATCAATATGATTATTTTCTCAAATAATCACATCTCTCAAACACATCCTATAGGTGTGACTTTTAGGGACCAGTTGATCACCGCCATCTGTATGACAATAACGTCAAACTTATCTAGCAAGCCAACCGTTATTGATAAACGTTAATCAACTGATTATTATACAAAGTATACCCTGTGAACCTACAGAGATTTATTTATGTTATTGCACTAACTGTGGAGGACACTAGCTCCAACAATCTCCCACTTGTCCGTACAAGTGTATGTGCGATAACCGATTCTCATATCCATAATAAATTTCTCCCACTCAATGTAAACCAATTTGCAAAGTCCGTATTCACAAAGGTCGTAGTTTACAAGTGATCAGTATCAAGAGTGGTTTCCCCGACTAGAGAGTAACTTAACTGATAAACGAATCTATATTCGAGCATGGCCATGCATTTCAGTTACAGCTCCTCGAGTGGCCCTGAGAAATATCATATCCTGATAAAGGTTGGATATTTTCTTCAACTCGAATCTTGCAGATACAAGCGCAGTATGAAATGACCCAGTGAAAATCTACTTAGCCTCCTGTTACGGTCGACCATGAGAAAGAAACCAAAGTCACCAAAAAAAACTGCCTTTATCTCAAGAGACAGTCGATAGTCAAAAGAATCGACTCTAGGAACACAATGGATGTCCTATCCACGACCTGGCACCTAATGTTCCGAAACATTTAGGACTCCATAACGTTGTCACAAAATTGTCCTGCGCAGTATCATTATAACTCGCATCTGTGATCGATCAGTCAACAATTTGACTTATGGCTCGTTGAACCCACCATCAATCGACGTCACAAAATAATTGCCAGAGTTATCAGCTCATGTAGGCAATTACGGACCCAAAACAAATATAATGTAATTCAGTTCACTTTGTGGTGTTCAATGTTGTCAGTACAACCCACATGAAAAACAAAATATAAAACAAAACGATGATTTCATTAATAGTTTTATGAAAAAGATACAGATGTCTAATCCATACAAAACAACTAATACAACTCAGGAACACGCTTAATTCCCATGGAAATAACGTGCCATTCATGCTTATCATATCTTAACGGTTTAGTGAGAGGATCTGCAACGTTATCATCCGTAGCAATCTTGTCTATCACTATCTCCCTTTGCTCCACATAATCTCGTATCATGTGAGCCTTCCGTTGTACATGCCTAGACTTGTTGCTGGACTTGGGCTCCTTAGCCTGGAAGATGGCAGCACTATTATCACAATAGATGGTGATCGGGTCATCCGAACTAGGAACTACAGTTAGTCCTTGTAAGAATTGACGCATCCATATAGCTTCCTTCGCAGCCTCTGAAGCAGCATAGTACTCGGATTCAGTCGTAGAATCTGCTATAACAGTTTGTTTGGAGCTTTTCCAGCTGACCGCAGCGCCATTAAGAGTAAAACGAATCCAGACTGAGATTTCGAGTCATCTCGATCCGTTTGGAAGCTAGCATCTGCGTAACCGATTGCGCATAGCTCAGTGTCACCTCCATAAGTCAATACCCAATCTTTAGTCCTCCGTAGGTACTTAAGGATATTCTTAACAGTCATCCAGTGTGTTTCACCTGGATTGCCTTGGTATCGACTTGTCATACTCAATGCATATGCCACGTCTGGACGTGTGCATATCATGGCATACATGATCGATCCTATAGCTGATGCATAAGGAATTCGACTCATGCGCTCGACCTCTTCCGATGTCTTTGGTGCTTGAGTTTTACTCAACTGCATCCCAGAGACCATTGGAAGGTTCTCCTTCTTGGAGTTGGTCATGCTGAACCTCTCAAGAATCTTATCTGTATAAGACTCCTGACTGAGGGATAACATCCGTCGTGATCTATCTCGATAGATACGGATCCCCAAAATTCTTTGTGCCTGGCCCAGATCTTTCATCTGGAAATGGTTCTTTAACCAAACTTTTACCGAAGTTAAGAGAGGTATGTCATTCCCAATCAAGAGTATGTCATCGACATACAATATCAGGAAGACAATCTTGCTCCCACTCGACTTGATATATAAGCATGGTTCCTCGACCGATCGAGTAAATCCATTCTCGTTTATCACTTGGTCGAAACGACGATTCCAACTCCGAGAAGCCTGCTTAAGTCCATAGATGGAACGCTTAAGCTTGCAAACCTTCTTAGGATGTTTAGGATCAATGAAACCTTCGGGTTGTACCATGTACAACTCCTCCTCCAAATAACCGTTTAAGAAGGCGGTTTTCACGTCCATTTGCCAAATTTCATAGTCATGAAAGGCGGCAATCGCTAAGATTATCCGAATGGAACGCAACATGACTACGGGTGCAAAGATTTCATCATAATGCAATCCGTGCACTTGAGTGAAACCCTTTGCCACTAGTCGTGCCTTGTATGTATCTGATTGTCCTTCTACAGAATGCTTTATTTTGTAAAGCCATTTGCACTGAAGAGGCCGAACCTTATCAGGTAAGTCAACCAGATCCCATACGTCATTCTCATACATATAGTCCATCTCGGATTGCATGGCATCAAGCCATAGCTTAGAGTCGGAACAGGTCACAGCACCTTTATAGGTAGCGGGTTCGTTACTCTCAAGGAGTAAAACGTCATCACTCTCATTCTCCTCGACCATACCAATGTATCTGTCTGGAGGAATAGAGTGTCTACCCGACCTCCTAGGTTCCAAAGGAATATTAACCTCAGCTGATGATGAAGGAACAGTTT